>JAJAGP010004764.1:0-43758 GCA_025084515.1 Ancistrus triradiatus
TCTGTCTCTCTTCCAGTCTTTGAGAGTGTCAACCATCTGGTGTCTCTCGAAGATCGAACTTCTTCTGCTGCCTAGTTTTAGACTTTTCATGTTGTGCTAGCCGAGCCTTTTCTGTGAAGTTGATCACACATTGAAGGGTGGTCTCATCTAGACAAGATGCAAGTCTCTGTCGGATGTGTTCCTCTCTGACTTTCAAAGCATCAATGGTAAAGTTGGTTTGCCTCACTCGTTCATTCAGCAGATGGTCCTGTGCCTTCTGGAGGATCTTGTTAGCCCGGTGGCCCATTACTGAAGATTTCATTTGCAGACCCTTAGGAGTGATCCCATTCTGTCTGCATCTAAGGTTGAATCTCAGGTGGTTCCTGTAATCAGCCATCTTACGAGCCGTTTGTTCGTACTCTCGTATGAGTTTAAGGCAATCTTCGCCAAATTGAGTCAAAACGTCTTAATGCATGCTCAATGATCCAGGTAAGAAAATTCCAGAAGTTGAATCTGTTCATCTGGACAAAGTTTTTGTCAGAGAAACGTTTCGTCACTCATCTAAGTCACTTCTTCAGTCTCAGCTAGTTGGAAACAATGGAGCCATCGCAGCCCTTCCCCAATCCTGTGTGAATGGCACACGTGGCCATTGTCGTTAATGGCTATGTCAATCTGCATATTAAACTGATCACCGGTCCCATTGTTAAGCAATGGTGCTGGTACCAGTTGTTATGCAAAGGTGCTGTATATAAGATTGGGGAAGTTTTTCAACTAGCTGAGACTGAAGAAGTGACTTAGATGAGTGACGAAACGTTTCTCCGACAAAAACTTTGTCCAGATGAACAGATTCAACTTCTGGGATTTTCTTACCTGGATTATTGAGCATGCATCAACAGGCAAATTATATTATATACTAGGAACACCAGGGGGCAGTCTTGCTCCACTATAGTTCTCTCTTGAATTTTGACCTCTCTCCAAGCTGAACATCATTGTTCTTCAGAAGGCTTTAAACTAACTTACTTACTTCACAATTCATATTCATCAGATCGTTTCATATTGAAAAGATCATGAAAGTCCATTTGCTTACTAATTAATCTACAAATGATTTAGTTTTGTGTTGGTTAGGCACTAACTAAATTACACTGAACATGAAAACAACACAAACTTATAAGAATATTCTAAGTGTTACTTAAACTCATTATGATAAACAACCAAGAGGGTCCTAGCCTTGTGTTAGTGTCCATATTAGGACTAAATGGAATTTAACACAAGATTAATCTAATTACTGCTTTTGACCGGTTCTAATCATATTTATGTTCTCTAGTCAAGGTCTGTTTGTACAGCTACAGATAATCATGGACAAAAACAAGAAAGGATCAAGTTTTAATGATCATTATTCATTATACAGGGAGGCATGAAATCGATATACAGTGGGGCAAAAAAGTATTTCGTCAGCCACTGATTGTGCAAGTTCTCCTACTTAAAAACATGAGGTCTGTAATTTTCATCATAGCTACACTTCAACTATGAGAGACAAAATCAGAAAAAAAATCCAGGAAATCACATTGTAGGATTTAAAAAAAATTTAATTGTAAATTCTGGTGGAAAATAAGTATTTGGTCAATAAATTTGGTTCAACTCAATACTCTGTAACATAACCTTTGTTGGCAATGACAGAGGTCAACCGTTTCCTGTAAGTCTTCACCAGGTTGGCACACTGTAGCTGGTATTTTGGCCCATTCCTCCATGCAGATCTCCTCTAGAGCAGTGATGTTTTGGGGCAACACGGACTTTCAACTCCCTCCACACATTTTGAGACACATTGAGACATTTACATTATTTAGCAGACACCCTTATCCAAAGCGACTTACAATTGGTACAATCTTACAATCCAAGCAATTGTGGGTTAAGGGTCTTGCTCAAGGACCCAACAGTGGCAGCTTGGATTTGAACCCCACCTGAACTGAACTGAGTCCAGTATCTTAACCACTAGGCTACCACAGTCCCACAGTCATTTTCTATTGGGTTGAGGTCTGGAGACTGGCTAGGCCACTTCAGGACATTGAAATGCTTTTTACGGAGCCACTCCTTCGTTGCCCGAGCGGTGTGTTTGGGATCATTGTCATGCTGGAAGACCCAGCCACGTTCCGTCTTCAATGCTGTCACTGATGGAAGGAGGTTTGAGCTTAAAATCTCACGATACATGCCCCATTCATTCTTCCTTAACACGAATCAGTCGTCCGTCCCCTTTGCAGAAAAAAAACAGCCGCAGAGCATGGTGTTTAAACCCCCATGCTTCACAGTAGTATGGTGGTTGCAACTCAGAATTCTTCTTCCTCCGAGTGATTTTTACCAAAAGTTCTATTTTGTTTCATCTGACCACATGACAATTCTCCCAATCTCTTCTGGATCATCATATGCTCTCTGGCAAACTTCAAACAGCCGGACATGTACTGGCTAAGCACGGGGTTGGCACTGCAAGGTTCGAGGTCCCTCTTGGGGCATAGTGTGTTACTGATCGTAGCCTTGTTACTTTGGTCCCAGCTCCTTATGCAGGTCATTCATCAGGTCCCTAAGGGTAGTTCTGGGATTTTTGCTCACTGTTCTCATCGACCATTTTACCCCATGGGATGAGATCTGCGTGGAGCCCCAGATCGAGGGAGATTTCAGTGGTCTTGTATGTCTTCCATTTTCTTATAATTGCTCCCACAGTTGATTTATTCACACCAACCTGCTTGCCTATTGTAGATTCACTCTTCCCAGCCTGCTGCAGGTCTACAATTTCCTTCCTGGTGTCCTTCGACAGCTCTTTGGTCTTGGCCATGGTTGAGTTTGGAGTCTGACTGTTTGAGGCTGTGGACAGGTGTCTTTTATACAGATAACGAGGTCAGACAGGTGCCATTAATACAGGTAACGAGTGGAGGACAGAAGAGCTTCTTAAAGAAGTTACAGGTTTGTGAGAGCCTGAAATCTTGCTTGTTTGTGGGCGACCAAAAAATTTCCACCATGATTTACAATTAAATTCTTTAAAAACCTATAATGTGATTTCCTGGATTTTTTTCTGATTTGTCTCTCATAGTTGAAGACTTATGATGTACCCATGATGAAAATTACAGACGTCTCTCATCTTTTTAAGTAGGAGAACTTGCACAATCAGTGGCTGACCAAATACTTTTTTGCCCCACTGTACCTAAAGGATAAAATAAAAAAATTAAAGAATTTCTACCACACCCCACAAACCTCCATCACACCATACACCCTCGACCAGAATAATGCAGGTGTAAATTGGGATAGTGAATATAAGTAAATAAATAATTAATAATCAAGAACAATAATCAACACTGTCACACAAACTCTGTAAATACAGTAAAAGCTTCCTTATAATTGTATACAATACTGAGACACAGAATGTGACCCATGGACAGCCAAAATCTACATTTTACTGATTGTAAGTTCTTGAAATGAGATGCCTAAGACCGTGTCTATATATTTTAACAGCGTAGTAGAAACAGCAGATGTAATTAAAAGTTTCAAGATTGACACAAGTGTTTTTTTTCATCCAAGAACATGAAGAGAGATCCAGTGTCCTTGATGGAAGATGAACTGAACGGTGATAGATAAATTATTCCTCTGATGTCTTGACATCAACTTGACAGGAATTAATTTAATTTGCATTGCTGTGTCAACTATATGCATTATGTGTTTCTAAGTTTAGGGTAATTACACAAGATGTGAATGGACATTTCATCATTTTGCAGATTAAAATACTTAACACTGCTCATCACACAGGATGTTGGTAGTGTGGTAAAGGCCACAATGACTTGCAATAAATAAATGTAAACAATATTTCCACTAGCACTACTACTGTATAAAGTAAAATAGATTGTATACGGTGTAATTGGTGGAGTAGTCAGACAATATAACAAATATTATTAAGAATGAGTAAATCCGTTAAATCTTACATACTTACATCATCACAAAGAATGTGCACCAGGAAGTTTTGGTGCTACACAGCTCCCTCAGAAACCAGGGTTCAGTTTGTTTTCGTGTTCAGATTTGTCTTTTTCTTCCTCAAAGATAACCCACGAAGTTACCATAAATGATCATGTTATGTAAGATACAAAACTATACACACTCTCAGGCTACCTTATTAGCTACACCTTACTGGTACCGGGTTGGACCCCATTTTGCAATAGTCAGTTCACCAATTTTCCATTGCAGATTAAAATGTTTTCCTGTTGTTTACATCAAATTCTGAGCCAACCATGTGAATGTAACAGCAGAAATCGACACTCCTCAGACCAGGCAACGTTTTTCCAATCTTCTATTGTCCAGCATGTGGTGAGCATGTGTGAGTTGTTGCTGTTCTTAGCTGATAGGAGTGGCCCTAGGCCCTAGCTGTAGCCCATCTGTTTGAAGGTTTGACATGTTGTTTGTTCAGAAAAGCTCTTCTGCATACCTCGGTTGTAATGAGTGGTTATTTGAGTTTCTGTTGGATTTTTATCAGCTTGACATGTCTGATCGTTCTCTTCTGAACTCTGGCATTAACAAGACATTTTCACCCAGAGAACTGCCCTCGCTGGGTATTTTCTGTTTTTCTGGCCATTCTCTGTAAAACCTAGAGATGGCGCTTTGTGTGAAAATCTGATGCTGGGTTTAAAACTTCAGCAGGCCTGTCAGATCATGCCTAAATGCATGAGTTGCTGCCATCTTAATGGCTGATTAGATATTTGCGTTATGTATCAGTTGAAAAGGTGTACCTAATAAAATGAATAGTGAGTGTTTATATTTCATTAATTCATTTTTATAGCTGGATACTCCATCTAGCACTTAATTTTACAACTGCATTATATTCATAACATAGATTTTTATCAACAATCCATAGATTAAGGTGCTGTTTGATGTTCCAGGTTCTATTGCAGGCCCACTAAATATATTTTACATACAGCCCCTGGTACATGTAATCGACATTATAATGAATAAATTAATTTACTGATTTACTTAATACTATTATTAACCGTTGTAATAGTATAGACAGAAACAAGAACAGAAAAGTATTTAGTTACTTGTGCACAACATATCCTTCTTCCTGTTATTTAAAAAAACCCACAAGACATTGAGCAACCGATCTGTTACAAACAGATTTAACAGATTTAACAATAAGTCTGTTGTCTCCTCTCTGGGATTTTACCTGAAGAGCACACCTGAATTAAGAAATCGATCCATGTTTTCAGTATGAGTCGGCAAATCCTTCTTAGTCACTCACTTTTTGTGATTTAGCTGACCGCTTTTGTGTTTAATCAAGTTTTGAACGACTCAAATTGAAAAGGGTTACAGACTTTAATTAAATTCATGATCAGTGCTCTGGTTTCAGAGTGCAGAGTCTCTGTCAAACGGAGAGGAAGGACAAATCTCCAGACAGACAAGTAATGGTGTTCGGTGTTACGGTACACCATATTTAGAACGATGACAAATCGTGTAAATAAAATATAATGGGTTGGGACCCAAGTGCAGTTAGCTCCAGATGGAAGTAGTGAACCAACATATAATAAATAAACCAAAAACTGGTTCACCGAGAAACTAAAGAAGTAACAAAACGTTTAAGAAAGGAAGGAACACCGTAAGCGTAGAGCGCTTGTATTCACGACCACGCTTATGGCGTATCTCCGCTGCGCCACTGGCGTATTGGTTCTGCGCATGCGCGGTGAGCATAAACCTGAGCAGAGCTCCAACGAGCACGTACCACGTTTACTCCCGGGCCAAACGCTCACTGGAGGGTGGCACGGGCGCGGGGAGAGCAGGACATGGATTTAGAAAAACTAAGAGAGTAAATATAACTGATAAAACAACAAAGGGAAAAAAGGGGACATCGTACCGCATATACTCCCGGCCAAACACTCACTGGAGTACGGCACACGCATCAAAGAAACGATAGAAAGTCGTGCCAAGTGTACTCTCTGCCAAACGCTCACTGGAGTACGGCACGACCGAAGGGAGTGAAGAGGACGAGGTTAAAAACTCTGCACCCTCTTCAAAGCGCGATCGGTGGACTAAAAAGGATATCTACCCCGATCGCAGCGAGCGAGGGGGCGACGGCGTGTATGAGAGAGAGACAGCGGAGGCGGAGCAGCAAAAGCAAAAGAAAGTAAAAATAAATATAAATAAAGCTGCCGCTAACCTATCTAGGGCCCTGTTTACCAAGACTGCCTCCTGGCAGCCCACGTCTGGCGACCTTCAAGTCCCCAGACATACTGTTATCCCTAATAAAATAAAACAGTAACGGAAAAAGTGAAAAGCCGTCTGTAAATGCAGGCAGCAAGAGGAAGAGCGAGTGTGTGTGCCTCAGAAGCCGGGTGCATGTAGGAAGTTTAATGCAGCGATGCCAAGTGAGCCCCGAAGGTGTGCTTATAAGGGCTCAGCTGCAGGTGTCGCTAGTTAATCACTAATCAGCCCAGGAAAGGCTGAATCACACACGCTGCCAGACCGGGTCAACTACTGGCCACTAGTGGCCAGATGGCGAATCCTAATATTTGGTAATAAAGTTCAAACACTTAATCATGGCACTTAAATACACTTACTGAGTAGTTCTATTGCTGAATTAAGTATGTTTCATTCATTTCATTGCTTTGAAAAAAATTTTACTCTGATGAATTTCCTCCGACGTTAAATTTTTAATATGATATTAAGACTGATTTATTATTCTGTCTGACTATTTCCCTATCAGACAGCGGATGCACTGGGTGCAGTGAGTGATATAAAATTAGAAAAGTTTCAATTATAACATAATCCGTTCAATCAAAAATCCGATTCATTTTGTGTAAAAGGTTTTTTTTTATTTCACTCAGTGTCTCTTGATTTAATGTTGACTAGTTTAATGTTGACATTGGTGTGAAAAGGTGTTTGCCCCCTTCCTGATTTCTAAATTTTTTGCATTTGTCACACTTTAGTGTTTCAGAACATCAAACCAATTGAAATATTAGTCAAAGGCAACACAAGTAAACACAAAATGCAGTTTTTAAATGAAGATGGCAAAAACGGACAGCTTGGCAGTGTTCCAAGATGAAAACCACTGCTGAGCAAAAAGAACATTAAAGCTCATCTCAATTTTTCCAGAACACATCTTGATGATCCCCAAGACTTTTGGGAAAACATTATGTGGACTGAAGAGACAAAAGTTGAGCTTGGAAGGAGTGTCCCATTACATCTGGTGTGAAAGTAACTCAGCATTTCAGAAAAAGAACATTATACCAACAGTACAATATGGTGGTGGTAGTGTGATGGTCTGGGGCTGTTCTGCTGCTTCAGGAGCTGGAATTCTTGCTATGATAAATGAAACTATGAATTCTCCTGTCTACCAAAAATCCTGAATGAGAATGTCCGGCCATGTGTTTGTAACCTCAAGCTGAAACGAACTTGGGTTCTGCAGCAGGACAATGATAAAAAACACACCAGCAAGTCCAAAGCTGAAGAAAAACAAAATGAAGACTTTGGAGTGGCCTAATCAAAGTCCTGACCTGAATCCTATTGAGATGCTGTGGCATGACCTTAAAAATGCCGTTCATGCTGGACAACCCTCCAATGTGGCTGAATTACAACAATTCTCCACAGATGAGTGGCCAAAATTCCTCCACAACGCTGTTAAAGACTCATTGCAAGTTATAGCAAACGCTTGGTTGCAGTTGTTGCTGCTATGGGTAGCCCAACCAGTTATTAGGTTTAGGGGGCATCACTTTTTCACACAGGGCCATGTAGGTTTAGATTTTTCACTCCCTTAATAATAAACACCTTTTAAAAACTGCATTTTGTGTTTACTTGTGTTGTCTTTGACTAATATTTAACTTGGTTTGATGTTCCGAAACACTTAAGTGTGACAAACATGCAAAAAAAAAAGGAAATAACTAAGGGGGCAAAAACTTTTTCACACCACTGTACCTTTAGCTTTGACTGACAAGAATGCTAATGTTAATAATTTACAATGTTTCTGTATTTTAGCATCACAGCAAAGCAAGTGGTTAGAGATCATGCTACTAACCAGGCGAAATCATTTCACCACCAACAAACATCAACAACTAATGTCAAACTGCAGTTCTAGTAAGCTAAAACAACAATTTTGTAACAGTGTGCAGAGCTTATACATGGTGGGGATCTACACAATATAGACAAAAGTTACATACCCAAACAATTACATTGGAAACATGGGTGTTAGTGTGGAGTTTGTCCACAGCTTTGTCCCCAAATAAGAGAGTATTCTATGTTTGCATGTAATTAGGGTCTTTGGTGGTGGGGGGTGGTATTGCTTGTGTTATTGTTTGTTGGATTCTAAGGGTTTTTTTCACATGTACAAAAAAAAGATTGAAAAACAAAAAAACAAAATGATTGAGACATCATTAGAAATGTGTGTGAACAAAGACATATATATACCATCCAAAGGTCCATGGAGTTTGAATCTAATGAATATTCCATTAAAATCTTTGCCTGCTTTATCAACACAGTTCAAAGGCAGATTTAATACTTTTAAGCCAATATTTAATTATTTTAGTTTTAAGAACGTTTTCCATTATCTATCAGACTGATGCTTGCCCTTGAAAATATGACAAACAACAGAACTGCGAGACACTAATAAAATTTCTAAATTATAATCAGTAATGTATTAGAGCATTTCAACAGTAGTCCCAGAGAGATTACATGTATTTAAATTGTGGTATATTTTCCTCCAACCGAAAATTAAAGCTCATACCACAAGAGGTCAGTAGGGTTCTACTCTTTTACCAGTCATCCACCATCCAGTGTTTGAGTTCTTTTCATCTAAAGTCTAATCCCAGGTTATAACCTGATTAGATTAGTTTACAGTATTGTAGTACGTATTTATTTATTTACAATTCTTGGCAATCTGATTTGAACTGTGGTGGTGCAGTGGTTAAGGTTCTGTTTTATTTTTCCTATGTCCAAAGTTAATCACAGCGCCACCAAGCTGCCACTGTTTCCAGTTCCCTAAACCACAGTGGTGTAGTAATAAGGACACTCCAAACCACTGTGCTCTCCTAATAATAGCACTTTGGGTACTATTGCGTGTGAGAGGATGATGTGGAACAATTCTGCTCAGGCTCTGTGAGCTGAAAGACCTCAAATGAAAAACCAAAGGATCAAACTCGTTTCAGTGACTGGATCACCTGCCAGGTGTTAAGAGTTTTTACCGAACTAGTATAATCTGTTTTTAGCTGCAGTGCACCAGCGAGGTGGAATTTATTATAAGAATCTCCAAAACTTCTATCGCTGGAGTCATTCAACCATTTTCAACTCTTTATCTTCACCATCTTCAACTAGCCTGTTTTTGCTGGACCCTGTTAATCTATTTCATGCTCATATTTGTTTATTTTGACTTATTGTTATTATTATTATGTATTTAATTATATTGATTGGAAGGCACGGTG
Source organism: Ancistrus triradiatus (assembly GCA_025084515.1). Classification (NCBI taxonomy): domain Eukaryota; kingdom Metazoa; phylum Chordata; class Actinopteri; order Siluriformes; family Loricariidae; genus Ancistrus; species Ancistrus triradiatus. Next base: position 9,411 of record JAJAGP010004764.1, read on the forward strand.
GAGCAGTGGCTAGCACTGTCGCCTCACAGCTTTGAGATCCCTGGTTCAATCCCAACCCCGGGCTATGCCTGTGTGTAGTTTGCGTGGGTTTTTTCCGGGCACTCCAGTTTCCTCCCACATTCCAAAGACGTGTGTGTTAGGTCAGTTGGTGTTTCCAAAGTGCCCCTTAGTGTATTAGTGTGTAGTGTGTGTGCCTTACGATGGATTCGTGCCCTGTCTAGAGTTGTTCCTGCCTGGGCACCGACTCTCCCGCTACCCTAAGATAACCGGATAAGGAAATGAATGAATGAATGAATGAATTCATGCATTTCATTTTATTAATTGTTATTTACTTAATTATGTAGTGCTATTTCATTATGTATTATTGCTTTTTTTTTAAATAATATTACTATAGTAATATAATAATATATATTATTAATATATAATATAAATTATAATCATGTATATTCTAATAAATAATTATTTAAAATTATTTTTAATAATATTAGTTAGTTTTATCACTAATTTTGATTTTTATTATCTGATTGATTGTGTCCTAACTTTACATTTTTATTGTTAACATTCTATAAATAACTTTGCTATGTTTTTAACCTTAAAAGTATACTTACTATTTTCAGTTTCATTTTTTTTTTTGCAATGCTTGCTGTACCCGTTGAATCCTGTCTTGCATCCTGTGCTTCTAGCTAAACCTTGGTTCCCATGCGACCCTGAACTGGATTAAGTAAGAACGAAAATAAATGAATGATTACACCATGTAACAATTTTCAAAAAATTTTTGTTCCCAGTTGTTAAGTGTGTTTTCCTGATTGTTTGTACCCTAAATGAATAGAAAAAAGTTATTATTCCCTGTAAACTTTGCTTTTGTGGTCAGCACAATGATATTTTGAAATTGATCTATTTTTAAGGATATTCGCCATATTTCAAGATACTTAAGAAGCTTCTGCGAAACTGTGAGGAGAACTATCAAGAAGTTTCTAGAATGTCCGAATATCTAGAAACTTTTGGGACTGTACAGAATGTAGGTAGCTGTATAACTACAGTTATATAGGGCCACTATAGCCCTTCCTGAGAGACGGAGAGACATGATCTAATTGATTGGGATTGCATAGTAAGTGGGCAACAGCCATCACAGACAAAGGGGAACTGACCTAGACAGACGGGTGTGAATTCATTCTCTATTCAGATTCTGATAACGACAGTATTCACACTTCAGCCCACACCCATTACAGGAGGAGCTTAGGAAGGACCACTACTTTCAAATGTATATATTGTGTGTTACTCTGCTACCGGGTGATCAGTCTTTGTCTGCTGAGTCCTCAGTACACTCTTGTGCTTTGATACTGCATGGAATAAAGATTGACCATTTTTATCGAGTTTGGAGAGACATCCTTTTTCCTTACAGTACACAGCAACTTAGTTCATTTAGATGGCATCAAGAGGTTGCATACATCCAGCAGACGCGTTTTGCTATGTATGTGGCCATTTTATAAAGACAAGAGCGAAAAAGTACTGTGGAAGCATCTGCTAAGATGTGTGAGGCCTACAAAGCATACTTCGGCATGCCTGTTGGTGACCTGTTTCTATAATAAAAATTCATAATTTTCATTGCCGTGGTCACAAAAGTGAAGTTTATGATGAATGTAAGCAATTTTTAATTTGTTTTAGACATAAGCAATTGGAATATAACATTAAAAAGCTGGGAACAAAACTTGTGTTACATGAGGGTATCAGTGTTATGCGTGTGAATCAGGTGTATGAAAATTTGGGCACCCCTGATAATTTCATGATTTTAGTTTATAAATCATTGGTTGTTCAGATCAGCAACTTGAGTTAAATATATCATATAGCAGATGAACACAGTGATATTTGAGAAGTGAAATGAAGTTTATAGGATTTACAGAAAGTGTGCAGTAATTATTCAAACAAAATTAGGCAGATGCATAAATTAGGGCACCCCAACAGAAAAATACATCAATATTTAGTAGATCCTCCTTTTGTAGAAATAACAGCCGCTAAACGCTTCCTACAGCTTCCAGTCTGGATTCTGGTTGAAGGTGCTTTGGACCATTCTTCTTTAGAAACATCTCCAGTTCAGTCAGGTTTGATGGTTTCCGAGCATGGACAGCTCACATTTGTCTAGGGACTGAGATGGCCATTCCAGAATGTTGTACTGGTTCCTCTGCATGAATGCCTTAGTAGATTTTGAGCAGGGTTTTGGGTCGTTGGCCTCGGTGCAACTTTGTCACTGATTCTTGAACATTGTTCTCAAGAATCTGGAGATATTAACTGGAATATGCGATCCTCAACTTTAACAAGATTCCTAGTACCTGCACTGGCCACACAGTCCCGCAGCCTGATGGAACCGCTACCAAATTTTACTGTGGGTAGCAAATGTTTGTCTTGGGATGTGTGCCGCTCCTTGTTATGTCCAAATAACTCAATTTTAGTTTCATCAGTACACAGCACTTTATTCCAAAATGAAGCTGGATTGTCCAAATGTGCTGTAGCACACCTCAAGTGACTGTGGCGTGTCTGCAGAAAAGGCTTCTTCTGCATTACTCTCCCATACAGCCTCTCCTTGTGCAAAGTGTGCTGTATAGTTGAACGATGATTAGTGACACCATCTGCAGCAAGATGAGGTTGTAGGTCTTTGAAGGTGGTCTGTGGCTTGACTATGACTGTTCTCACCATCCTTCGCCTCTGCCTATCTGAGATTCTTCTTGGTCTGCCACTTCGGGAGTTCCTTAACTAGAACTGTGTCTGTGGTCTTCCATTGCGTCACTATGTTCCTCACAGTGGAAACTGACAGCTGAAATCTCTGAGAGAGCTTTTCCCTTTCCCTGAACCATGATGTTGAACAACCTTTGTTTTCAGGCCATTTGAGAGTTGTTTTGAAGGGCTTCCATGTTCCCACTCTTCAAGAAGATGCAAAGAGGAGAAAAACTTCCAATTAGCCACCTTAACTCTTTCTCATAGTTGGATTCATTGTGTATGTAGATCAAGGGTAATTGAGCTTACAAAACAACTTTTGTGTTTTAAAGGTATTTTGTGCTAAGGTATTCAAATACAAGGGGCCCAATTTGCACCTGCCTAATTTTGTTTGAATAATTACTGCACACTTTCTGTAAAACCTATAAACTTAATTTCACTTCTCAAATATCACGGTGTTCATCTGCTATATGATATATTTACCTGAAATTGCTGAGCTGGACAACCAATGATTTATAAAGAAAAATCATGAAAATTATCAGGGGTGCCCAAACTTTTTCATACGACTGTATTGTGATTCTGAAATGAATGGAGTTGAAGCTTTGGAAATAACCAGGAGTGAGTCAGGAGTGTGTATATTCCACCCAGGACAAGCTCAAAATCTCTAAATTACACACCCACACTCTGCTACTGGATACAGAAATGGATTAAACATCATCCCCTGAAGTCGTACCTTAAGCTTTGATGACTTCCAGTGAGTCTAATAATCTACTAGATTCCGTTTTTAATAGGTTATAAACAAGGAGCTAATTTACATCTGCTTTCCAGTAATAATAATGACATTGATCAAAATATAAACAAAGACATCATGTGTAATGCTGAGTGAGAAATTTTATTAGTTAATAACAATATTGATTCTACTGTTGATCATTTTCGTGATTCTTATACACCAGAGACCAAAATCAGAATTATTCCTAGATTTATGTCTTAGAATCCCATTTAAGAAAACATTACTAAAAACAGAGACGTCTACGAAGTTAAAATATTTCTACACCCACTATAAACTCCTTTCTAAAGCAGTAACTCAATGACAGTGACGAGCTCCATATCATCCTAGTGCTCTTTCCCGAATCCATTCCCTATTTTATAAAAAGTGTTTCTGGGATAGTCTGCAGACCCCCCACAGTCCCAATCATGATACAAGCCTTCTGAACACAATCTAATTACTATAGTTCTAAATTAGGTGTTTTCCCAAATGCCTTCATAATGTTTGTAATAATAATGTAAAGTTATGTTGGCATTTTAGATCCTACTTTATTCAACTTACTTAAATTTATACGTTTTTGTGTGGGCTGTCCATGTAGTTCAATATTTAAGTGTAGTTGTTATTTCTCTAGGTGCAGTTGTGCTGTTGTGGGTTCAGGTTGTTGTAGATGCAGTTGTTGTTGTGGTGGGCGCAGTTGTCGTTGTAGTAGGTGCAGTTGTTGTTGTGGGTTCAGTTGTTGTTGTGGTGGGCACAGGTGTAGTTGTTGTTGTAGGTTTAGTTGTAGTAGTTGTTGTATGTTTAGTTGTAGGCCTTTTAGTTGTAGTAGTTGTTGTAGGTTTAGTTGTACTAGTTGTAGGCCTTTTAGTTGTAGTAGTTGTTGTACGTTTAGTTGTAGTAGTTGTAGGCCTTTTAGTTGTAGTAGTTGTAGGCCTTTTAGTTGTAGTAGTTGTTGTACGTTTAGTTGCAGTAGTTGTAGGCCTTTTAGTTGTTGTAGACTTTGTAGTTGTTGTTGCTTTACCATTTACCCCAGTGCTTGGAGATCTTGAATGGCGATGATGACTTGTCTCCTAAAATGAAGCATGCTCTTTAGAATCTCCCAGTATTTAAAGGGTTTTTGATTTGAAAATAAAAAAGTCACAAAATACTTACAATTTCAGACACAACCAAACAGAGAGTGAGCAGCAGCAGAAGTGAGATTACTGTGGATTTATGCATGGCTCACCTCTGTAAGAACAAACAAGTCATTAGATAAACCTTGTTTTAAAGTTTTATACATGAACACATTTCTTTACACCAACTACAATAACCTATAGTTTGGGAAAAGCATTCTTTTTAGTGATGAGTACGCTGTTTCATGATGCTTGTTTCATTCACGATTAGCTACGTTTTATTTATATATTGTAAACACCTAATGTGAGGAAATGTCACAATTCTCTGTGTGTTGGAGGTCAAGTATTTGATATATGTTTGTCAAAATGTATTTGTCAGTATTTTAAAAAATAATAACACCAGTTCAATCATCCAGAAATACATGCATTTAGGCACATAGATATGGTCAAGACAAGCTGCTGAAGTTCAAACCGAGCATCCGAATGGGGGAGAATGGTGATTTAAGTGACTTTGAATGTGGCACGATTATTTGTGCTAGACAGGCTTTCAGAAACTGCTGGTCTACTGGGATTTTCACACACATCTCTAGGATTTACAGAGAATTGTTTGAAAAAGAGAAAATATCCGGTGAGGGCAGTTCTCTGGGCATAAATATCTTGTTCATGCCAGAGGTCAGAGGAGAATGCAGACTGGTTTGAGCTGATAGAAAGGTAACAGTAACTCAAATAACCACTCGTTACAACTGAGGTTTGCAGAAGAGCATCTCTGAACATAAAACACATCAAACCTTGAATCAGATGGGCTACAGCAGCAGAAGACCACACCTGGTGTCAGCTGAGAACAGGCAAATGAGGCTACAATTTGCACGGCTCACCAAATCTGGAAGATAGAAGATTGGAAAAAAACATCACCTGGTCTGATGAGTCTCGATTTCTGCTGCGACTTTCAGATGGTCGCGTCAGAATTTACCCTAAACAACATGAAAGCACGGATCCATCCTGTCTTGTATCAACTGTTGAGGCTTCTGGTGGTGTAATGGTGTGGGGGTATTTTCTTGGCATACTTTGGGCCCTTTAATACTGACTCAGCATCGCTACCTGAGTATTGTTGCTGACCGTGTGCATCCCCTTATAAACACAGTGTATCATCTTCTACGTACCATGTCACAAAGCTCAAATCAACTCAGACTGTTTTTAAACATGATAATGAGTTCACTGTAATTCAGACGGCCTCCGCAGTCACCAGATTCCAATAGAGCACCTTTAGGATGAGCTGGAATGGGAGATACGGGGTGCTGTTATCATACCAAAATGGACCAAAATCTCTGATGTATATTCTCAGTACCTTGTTACATCTGTGCCACAAAAATTAAGGCAGCTCTGAATGCAAAATCCGGTACTAGCAATAAAGAGGCTGGTATACAGTATATTTTAAATAAATTATATATTTTAATCCATTAAAACATAGAATGTGTTATCTCCTGTGTGCCTATAGTAGCCAGAGGACGAGCACCCACACACAACCCCTGTGATGGAAATTCACCTGTTAAATTCTGAGACAAGTCAAAAGCACCCTTACCATACCTTACAAAAGTACCTTACCTCAGGGCCGCTCCACTGAATTCAAACATCATCACCTTATAAACAAATTCACCTCTTCTCAGGTTAACAATAACATGACTTATTAGATTAAATTATCATTAAAAAATTCTTATCGGAAAAATTATTATTATTTGGTTACTACATACTTATATACTAGGAACACCACTATAGTTCTCGGTAGAGTTTTGATCTCTCTCCAAGTGAACCCTAATCCTAACCCTAGACCATATCTATGTATTTTAACTGCCTAGTAAAAACAGCAGATGTAATAAAAAATTTCAAGACTTACATGGGTGTTTTACTCATCCAAGAACGTGAAGACAGATCAAGTGTTCTTGCTGGAAAATGAACTGAATGCCGATAGATAAATGATTCCTCTGACGTCTTGCGTAACATCACTTGACAGGAAGTAATTTAATTTGCATTTCTGTCACCTGAACACACTCATCCCATAATCCCATTGTTCTGTGAAGCAATTATATGTGTTTCTAAGTTTAGGGTAATTACACAAGATGGGAAGGGACTTTGCATCACTTTGCAGATTAAAATTATTAAGTATTAAAATACTTAACACTGCTCGTTACACAGGATGTTGGGTAAGTGCGGTAAAGGCAAGAACGACTTGCAATAAGTAAATGTAAACAGTTGTACTACTAGCACTACTACTGTGTAAAGTAAAATAGATTGTATGTGGTGCTTCTCAAATGTTTTTTTTTATTGTAGTAGTCAGACAACATAACAAATATTATTAAGAATGAATAAATAGGTTAAACCTTACATACTTACATCATCGCAAGGACGGTGCAGCAGGAAGTTCTGGTGCTACACAGCTCCCTCATCAACCAGGGTTCAGTTTGTTTCCGTGTTCAGACTTGTCTTTTTCTTCCTCAAAGATAACCCAAGTTAACATAAATGATCACGTTATGTAAGATACAAAACCATACACACTCTCAGGCTACTTTATTAGCTACACCTTACTAGTACTGGGTTGGACCCCATTTTGCCTTCAGAACTGCCTTAATTCTTTATGGTATACATTTACTAAGGTGTAGAAAACATTCCTTAAAGATCTTGGTCATGGTGAGAACATATCCCAAAGGTGCTCTATTGGATTGAGATCTGGTGACTGTGGAGGCCGTTTGACTTATAGTGAACTCACTGTCATGTACAGAACCAGTTTGAGATGATTTGAGCTTCGTGACTTGGGCATAGAAGATGGTACACTGTGGGCATAAAGGGGTGCACATGGTCAACAACAGTAGTCACGTGTTAATACGGTGGTGTTTAATCAATGCTCAGTTGGTATTAAGAGGCTCAAAGTGATACAAAATTCCCCTCAATACCATTACACTACCAGCAGCCTGAACCATTGATATAAGGCAGAATGAATCCATGCTTTCACGTTGTTTAAATCAAACTCTGAAACGACCATCTGAATGTAACAGCAGAAATCGAGACTCATCAGACCAGGAGACATTTTTTCCAATCTTCTATATTCCAATCTCCAATATTCTCCAGTTTTGTTGAGGCCGTGTGAATTGTAGTCTCAGTGGCTGTTCTTAGCTGATAGGAGTGTCCCTAGGTGTGGTCTTCAGCTGCTGTAGCCCATCTGCTTCAAGATTTGATATATTGTGCGTTATGAGACGCTCTTCTGCAAACCTCAGTTGTAATGAGTGCTTATTTGAGTTATTGTTGCCTTTCTATGAGCTTGAACCAATCTGGGTACTCTACTCTGAGCTATGGCATTAACAAAGGATTTTCACCCAGAGAACTGCCCTCACTGGATATTTTCTCTTTTTATGACCATTCTCTATAAACCCTAGAGATGGCGCTGTGTTTGAAAATCCTTGTAGAACAGCAGTTTCTGAAATACTCCGACCAGCACCAGCAACCATGCCACGTTCAAATTGAGGTCACACCTGCAATCAGGCCAGCACACCACGGCCACCTTCTACCACATTCTCTCTCTACAACCTCCTATCATCTGCACCTGTTTCTCATCTTCCAGTCCTTTCTCTTTTCCAATTTATTCCCTCTTTCTCCAAACTCTCATCGCTAACTCTTGTGGTTTCTACCTCGTTTCTAAGCCCCTAATTATCTCTGCACGCATGTCATTTCTAGTCCAGTTCATCGCTTCCCTTACCTGGTTTCCATTCAACTCCATCCTCCATGTCGTCTCTCGTCTTTCCCCATTTGGCTCAGGTATTCCTCGCCTCATCTGTTTTCTGTCTGTGACTCATAGTGTTCTATTAGTTTGCCCGCATTCCTAATAAACGTCACCTTTGGTCTGATCCACTCCTCACGTGTGTCACCTAACCCTAAGCCGGTGTCACAATATGAATGGCTGATTAGATATTTGGTTTAATTAGCAGTTGAACAGGTGTACCGAATAAAGTGGACAATGACTGTTTATATTTCATTAATTCATTTTATAGCTGGATAATCCAGCTAGCACTTAATTGTACAACCGCATTATATTCATAACCTCCGCTTTTATCAACGACCCATAGAATAAGGTGCTGTATGATGTTCCAGGTTCTACTGTAGGCCCATTTAGTATACACTTTATATACAGCCCCTAGTACATGTAATCCACACAATAATTAATAAATGAATTTACTGATGTACATATTATTATTATTATTATTATATTATTATTATTATTATTATTATTATATTTTTATTATTAACCATTTTAATAGTATAGACAGAAACAGATAATTATTTAGTTACTTGTGGACAACATATGTTTACTTCTATTGAAAACAAACATTGAGCCACCGACCTGTTACAAACATTTAAGTAAAGGAAATTTCAGATAATTAGATTTTATTACTCCATTTCCACAGCTCTAACAATAAGTCTGTTGTTCCAGTTCCTCTCCTCTCTGGGATTTAACCTGAAGAGCACACCTGAATTAGGGAATAGATCCATGTTTTCAGTATGAGTCAGCACTTTTTTCTGAGTCACTCACCTTTTCAAACATAGAATACTGTCTAACTTGGGGCCAAAGCTGGTTAATTGGTGTTTCCAAAGTGCCCCTTATAGTGTGAATGTGTGAAAGAGACTGTGGTAGCCTAGCGGTTAAGGTGCTGGACTATGGACCAGGGTTCAAATCCCACCTCTGCCAAGCTGCCACTGTTGGGTCCGTGAGCAAGGCCCTTAACCCACAATTGCTTGGATTGTAAGACTGTATCAATTGTAAGTCGCTCTGGATAAGGGCGTCTGCTAAATGCTGTAAATGTAAGAGTGTGTGAGTGTATGTGCCCTGCGATGGATTGGCACCCTGTCTGGGGTTGTTCCTGTCTTGCGCCCTGTGTTGCCGGTTAGGCACTGGCTCTCCCGCGACCCTGACTAGGATAAGCGGATAAGAAAATGAATGAATGAATGAATGAAAACTTTTCTAATCTTATATCACTCACTGCACCCAGTGCATCCGCTGTCTGACGGCAATTTGGGAAATAAATCGGTGTTAATAGGATATTAAAAATGTAATGTCAGAGGAAATTTATCAGAGTAAACGTTTTATCAAAGCAATGAAATTAATGAAACATACTTATTCAGCAATAGAACTACTCAGTAAGTGTATTTAAATGCCATGATTACGTGGTTGAACTTTCTTACCGGACACCATTACTTGTCTGTCTGGAGATTTGTCCTTCCTCTCCGTTTCTGACAGAGACTATGCACTCTGAAACCAGAGCACTGATCATGAATTAATTAAAGTGTGTAACCTTTTGCAGTTTGAGTCGTTCAAAAATGGATTAAACACAAAATCTGTCAGCTAAATCACAAAAGGATGTAATCAGGGTCTTTGGTGGTGGGGGGTATTGCTTGTGTTATTGTTTGTTGGGTTCTAAGGTTTTTTTGACATGTACAAAAAAAAATGCAAAAAATGATTGAGAAACAAACAAAAAAACAACAACAAAAGATTGAGACATCATTATATGTTAAGAGTGAGAAATGTGTGTGTGCAACCATAGACATATATCCACAGGTGCATGGAGTTTGGATCTTACGACTATTCCGTTAAAATCTTTGCCTGTTGTTGATGACATTTAAATTTAAAGCTTTTTCTAAACACAGCTCCAAGCGAGCCGAAGCTATTTAATACTTTTAGTTTTACGAATGTTTTCCATTATCTATCAGACTGATGCTTGCCCTTGAAAATATGACAAACGACAGAATTGCGAGACACTAATTTATTTTAGTAATGTATTAGAGCATTACAACAGTAATCCCAGAGAGGTTTTTTAAATTGTGTTATATTTTTCTACAACCGAAAATTAAAGCTCATACCACAAGAGGTCGGTAGGGTTCTACTCTTTTACCAGTCATCCACCGTGAAGTGTTTGTGGGGGGGGGGGGGGGGGTTTCATCATTTTATACGTTTGTCAGCTTTAAATATGTCTATTAATTAAAAACTGTAACTGCATCTTTTATGTCGACTTTTTTTCAGATTAATCTCACATTGATATTAAACCGATATTAAACTGTCCACACCGAGTTCGAAGCAGATCTATGATGGAAATTATGAGTTTTGGTGACCACTCTACTGTTATTATAATGCATGTATACAGACCTGAGCTTATATCTTAATTAGATCGTACAATATGTCATTCATTCCAACTTGATTCTATTCTAGAATATCTACTGAATGTCCACACCAAGTGTGAAGTAGATCTATGGTGGAAATTTTGAGTAATAACCACTTTAATGTATACTTTTATTACCAGTGCATGCATGGAGATGTTTCATTTAAAAATGGAAATGTTAAAAAAAGCATTTACGTATTGCAACGTTTACATTTCATATTTTAGTCAACTGAAGCTACTGTAGATTTAGTCGACTTAGTCGTTTATAATTAGTCGAAGAAAACTAGACTAAAACTGAAAACAATTCAGATGATTAAATTATGACTAAAACTAATGACATTTTAGTCACTAGAACTAGTAACTAGAAATAAATAAAAGTTAGTTGTCAAAATTAACATTGGCTGTAAATTGAGACTTTCTGCTTATGGTTAAATACATAAGCATATAACCATATAACCTGATTAAAGGACAATATTGTAGTACGTAGTAAGGTTCATCACAGCGTCACCAAGCTGCCATTGTTGGGCCTTTGAGCAAGACGAATAACCCTCAGTTGTTTCAATCAGTTGTAAGATCCTCTGCAAAAAGGTAAATTATGCTAAAGAACAAGGATTTTCTTGACAAAGAAAGAAATGACCTTTATTTACTGATAGTTATTGCACTACATGCACTGCAAACCAACTAATTGAGCAATTATTTCATGTATAGATCAGAATAACAGGTAAAAGGTTTATTTAACAAACCATCAAGACACTGAATAATGTAATAACTGATGAAATGGGGGCATTGAAGTCATATGTGAATAATAAATTACTTTTACTAAATTATAAAAGTAATTTAAGCATATGTATGTCACACATTCAGTATTTAGTAGTATAGTATTTGTTTATAGCATTGTACTGTATGTGAACTCTATTTTATTAAGTGGTAACATACAACAGATATAAACATTTACGTTGGTCATTGGTCAGTGTGTATGAACTCATAAACCTTTCTAACGTCAACTTGAGGAAATGTTTCCAGTTCCCTAAACCACAGTGTAGTAATAAGGATACTCTAAACCACTGTGCTCTACTAATAATATCACTTTGGGTACTATTGTGTGAGAAAGAATGATGTGGAACAATTCTGCTCAGACTCTGTCAGCTGGAAGACCGCAAATTAAAAGCAAATGATCAAACTCGTTCCAGTGACTGGATCACCTGCCAGGTGTTTAGAGTTTTTACCTAGAAAAATCTGCATTTAGCTGCAGTGCACCAGGTGGGTTGGAATTTATTACAAGAATATCCAAAACTTCTCTCGCTGGAGTCATTCAACCATTTTCAACTCTTCATCTTCACCATCTCCAGCTAGCCTGTTTTTACTGGACCCTTTTAATCTATTTTATGCTCATAGTTGTTTATTTTGAATTATTATTATTATTATTATTATTATTATTATTATTATTATTATTATTATTATTATTATAGCACTGTTGCCCCACAGCCTGACCCCAGATTCCACCTGTGTGGAGTTTGCATGTTCTCCCCGTGGTTGCATGGTAGTTTGTAGAAAACTAATGTTACGTTCCGGTATGTATGGCGTTGCTGCAGGTTGAGGCTTGTGTGTGGTGCATTCTGCTTGTGTAACTGGATGATCTCTGTATTCAAAAAATATGCTCATAGTTTAGTGACAGAGACATGTCTGGAAGTATTTCAAAGAAAAACAGAGATCTGAAACAGAGATCTTTTATACAAACTCATACTTTAAAGCCTTTTAAAATAAACTGTTAATGGTTACCTTACGTAATGGGTGCTAGATACTAAAAGGGTCAGATGAAGATAATATATACCCAGAAAACCCTAAAGTGTATGATCTCAATGCATACCTTTTAAAACGTATTAGAATAGATTCTTGACAGAATCCTTTTCAGGGTTGAAAATGATTGTCTTGCACCCTGTGCTTCTAGCTAAACCTTGGCTCCTATGTGACCCTGAACTGGATTAAGCAGGAATGAAAATAATTGAATGATTATTTTGTATGGGAACCTGTTGTGATTCTGAAATGAATGGAGTTGAAGCTTTACATTTGAATGAATGGCACAGTCCATGAATGCGTTTATTTGTAGAGAATGTAAATTAACGTGTTGTACACAGTGTTACAAACAGTGGGATTTGAATCATATAATGGGTCTTCCATAGCAAAAGGGTAAATGGGTACAGCCTGTTAAACTAGGGTTTGATGTTTGCAAGTGTAACTGACTCCAGGAGTGAGTCAAGAGTGTGTATTCCACCTAGCACAAGGTAAAAATCTCTAAATTACACACCCACACTCTGCTACTGGATACAGACATGGATTGACATCATCCCGTAGTGCCTGAAGTCACATCTTAAGCTTTGATGACCTCCTTTGCACCTCATTTGATAATCTACTAGATTCCGTTTTTAATAGGTTATAAACAAGGAGCTAATTTACATCTGCTTTCCAGTCATAATAATGACATTGATCAAAATATAAACAAAGCCATCATGTGTAATGCTGAATGAGAAATTTTATACCTAATAACAATATGGATTCTACAATTGACCATTTTTTGTGATTCTTATACACCAGAGACCACAATTACATTTATTCCTAGATTTATGTCCTAGAATCTCATTTAAGAAAACATTTTTAAAAACAGACAACATCTAAGAAATCCTATGAAGTTAAAATATTTCTACACCCACTACAAACTCCTTTCTAAAGCAGTAACTCAATGACAGTGACGAGCTCCATATCATCCTAGTGCTCTTTCCCGAATCCATTCCCTATTTTATAAAAAGTGTTTCTGGGATAGACTGCAGACCCCCCACGGTCCCAATCATGATACAAGGCTTCTGAAGACGATCTAATTACTATAGTTCTAAATTAGTTGTTTTCCCAAATGCCTTCATAATGTTTGTAATAATAATGTAAAGTTATCTTGTCATTTTAGATCCTACTTTATTCAACTGACTTAAATTTATATGTTTTTGTGTGGGCTGTCCAGTAATTTTCCAGATTTGTTCAGCTGCATCTTGGATGTAAGGTTTAGCTGTCTCCTCTCATAGCTGTAGTTGTTATTGTAGGTGTAGTTGTGGTAGTTGTAGGTGCAGTTGTAGTTGTTGTAGGTGTAGTTGTTGTAGGTGTAGTTGTGATAGTTGTAGTTGTGACAGTTGTAGTTGTAGTAGGTGCAGTTGTTGTTGTAGGTGCAGTTGTGGTAGTTGTAGGTGCAGTTGTAGTTGTTATTGTAGGTGTAGTTGTGGTAGTTGTAGGTGCAGTTGTAGTTGTTGTAGGTGTAGTTGTGATAGTTGTAGTTGTAGTAGGTGCAGTTGTTGTTGTAGGTGCAGTTGTGGTAGTTGTAGGTGCAGTTGTAGTTGTTATTGTAGGTGTAGTTGTGGTAATTGTAGGTGCAGTTGTAGTTGTTGTAGGTGTAGTTGTGATAGTTGTAGTTGTTGTAGGTGCAGCTGTAGTTGTTGTAGGTGCAGCTGTAGTTGTTGTAGCTGCAGCTGTAGTTGTTGTAGCTGCAGCTGTAGTTGTTGTAGGTGCAGTTGTAGTTGTTATAGGTGCAGCTGTAGTTGTTGTAGGTGAATTTGCAGTTGTTGTAGGTGCAGTTGTAGTTGTTGTAGGTGTAGTTGTGATAGTTGTAGGTGCAGTTGTTGTTGTCGTAGGTGTAGTTGTTGTAGGTGCAGTTGTACGTGTTGTAGGTGCAGTTGTACGTGTTGTAGGTGCAGTTGTAGTTGTTGTAGGTGCAGTTGTAGTAGTTGTTGTTGTTGTAGGTTTAGTTGTAGTAGTTGTAGGCCTTTTAGTTGTAGTAGTTGTAGGCCTTTTAGTTGTAGGCCTTTTAGTTGTTGTTGGTTTAGGCCTGACAGGACGACAAGGCTTTTTTGGGGGAAACATCTGTAGTGAAGACATAGAAGATTACTGTAATCTTATAAAACCACAGCCATTCTACTGGCATGCAAAGTAATTGAGATAAGATTAATTTACCTCACTTGAACTTGAATGGCTATGATGTTTTGTCTCCTAAAATGAAGCATGCTCTTTAGACTCTCCCAGTATTTAAAAGGTTTTTGATTTCAAAATAAAAAAGTCACAAAATACTTACAATTTCAGACACAACCAAACAGAGAGTGAGCAGCAGCAGAAGTGAGATTACTGTGGATTTATGCATGGCTCACCTCTGTAAGAACAAACAAGTCATTAGATAAACCTTGTTTTAAAGTTTTATACATGAACACATTTCTTTACACCAAGCACAATAACCTATAGATTGGGAAAAGCATTCTTTTTAGTGATGAATACGCTGTTTCATAATGCTTGTTTCATTCCCGGTTTAACTAGCTTATATTTAAATATTGTAAAAGCTTAATGTGAGGAAATGTCACAATTCTTCTGTCTAACTAGTTTGTTGGAGGTCTAGTATTTTATATACGTTTTGTCAACATTGTTTTGTCAGTATATTAAAAAATAATAACACCTGTTCAATCATCCTGAAATACATGCATTTAGGCACATAAATATGGTCAAGACGAACTGATGAAGTACAAACCGAGAATCCGAATGGGGGAGAAAGGTGATTTAAGTGACTTTGAATGTGGCACGGTTGTTGGTGCTAGATAGGCTTTCAGAAACTACTGGTCTACTGGGATTTTCACACACATCGCCATCTCTAGGATTTACAGAGAATTGTTTGAAAAAGAGGAAATATCCGTTGAGGGCAGTTCTCTGGGCACAAATATCTTGAGGTCAGAGGAGAATGCAAACTGGTTTGAGGTGATAGAAAGGCAAAACTAACTCAAATAACCACTCGTTACAACCGAGGTTTGCAGAAGAGCATCTCTGAACATAAAACACATCAAATCTTGAAGGAGATGGGCAACAGCATCAGAAGACCACACCTGGTGTCAGCTGAGAACAAGCAAATGATGCTACAATTAGCACGGCTCACCAAAACTGGCCGACTGGATTGGAAAAAAGTTGCCTGTTCTGTTGAGTCTCAATTTCTGCTGCGACCTTCAGATGGTCGGGTCAGAATTTGCCCTAAACAACATGAAAGCACGGATCCATCCTGTCTTGTATCAACTGTTGAGGCTTCTGGTGGTGTAATGGTGTGGAGGTATTTTCTTGGCACACTTTTGAGCATCGTTTAAACACCCCGATCTACCTGATTATTGTTGCCATTCATGTGCATCCCTTTATGCCAACAGTGTACCATCTTCTACGCGCCATGTCACAAATCTCAAATCATCTCAAACTGTTTTTTTTTTTAAACATGACAGTGAGTTCACTGTAATTCAAATGGCCTCCGCAGTCACCAGATTTCAATCCAGTAGAGCACGTTTGGGATGTGGTGTAACGGGAGATTCGCTTCATGACAATGCAGCCGACAAAGCTGCTGCAGGTGCATGATGTCATCATGCCAAAATGGACCAAAATCTCTAATGTATATTCTCATTACCTTGTTAAATCTGTGCCACAAAAATTAAGGCAGCTCTGAAAGAAAAACCCGTTAATGGCAAGGAGTACCTGTTAAAGAGGCTGGTATACAGTATATTTATAATAAGTCATATATTTTAATCCATTAATGTGAAGAATGTGTTATCTCCTGTGTATCTATAGTACCCAGAGGAAGAGCACCCAGACACAACCCCTGTGATGGAAATTCACCTGTTACATTCTGAGACAAATCAAAAGACCATCCTGACAAGTTGCTCAATAGTCATTAATTATGAAATTTAAGAAGCTCAGGAAGCACCCTTACCATACTTTACCAAAAGGTACACTGAATTCAAACATACATCACCTTATAAATAAATTCAACTCTTCTCAGGTTAACAGCAATACACCTTATTGGATGCAATTTAAAAATATATATTTTTGGACAAATTATTATTATTTGGTATTATATTATACTTATATACTAGGAACATTACTAGAATTCTCGGTAGAATTTTGATCTCTCTCCAAGTTAACCCTAATCCTAACCCTAGACCATATCCATATATTTTAACTGCCTAGTAGAAACAGAAGATGTAATAAAAAGTTTCAAGACTTACACGGGTGTTTTACTCATCCAAGAACGTGAAGACAGATCAAGTGTTCTTGCTGGAAAATGAACTGAACGCCGATAGATAAATGATTCCTCTGACGTCTTGCGTGACATCACTTGACAGGAATTAATTTAATTTGCATTTCTGTGTCACCTGAACACACTCATCCCATAATCCCAATGTTCTGTGACGCAATTATGTGTTTCTAATTTTAGGGTAATTACACAAGATATGAGGGGACTTTGCATCGCTTCGCAGGTTAAAATTATTAAGTATTAATAATCACACAGGATGTTGGATAAGTGCAGTAAAGGCCACAATGACTTGCAATAAATAAATGTAAACATTATTTCCAGTAGCACTACTACTGTGTATAGTAAAATAGATTGTATATGGTGTAATTGGTGCTTCTCAAATGTTTTTTTTTGTTGTTGTTGTTGAAGTAGTCCTTCAACATAACAAATATTAATAACAATGAACAAATCCGTTAAACCGTACATACTTGCATCATCACAAGGATGGTGCAGCAGGAAGTTTTGGTGCTACACAGCTCCCTCATCAACCAGAGTTCAGTTTGTTTCCGTGTTCAGACTTTTTCTTCCTCAAAGACAACCCATTTTACCATAAATGATCACGTCTTGATGCATGCTCAATGATCCAGGTAAGAAAATCCCAGAAGTTGAATCTGTTCATCTGGACATAGATTTTGTCGGAGAAACGTTTCGTCACTCATCTAAGTGACTTCAGTCTCAGCAGTTGGAAAACTTCTGCAATCTTATATACAGCACCTTTGCATAACGACTGGTACCAGCACCATTGCATAACAATGGGACCTGTGATCAGTTTAATATGCAGATTGACATAGCCATTAACGACAATGGCCACGTGTGCCATTCACACAGGATTGGGGAATGGCTGCGATGGCTCCGTTGTAAGATGGTGAGAGGTGTACTCTGAAGCCGTTAATGTCAATCTGCATATTAAACTGATCACCGGTCCCATTGTTATGCAATGGTGCCGCTACCAGTCGTTATGCAAAGGTGCTGTATATAAGATTGCGGAAGTTTTCCAACTGCTGAGACTGAAGAAGTCACTTAGATGAGTGACGAAATGTTTCTCCAACAAAATTTATGTCCAGATGAATAGATTCAACTTCTGGGATTTTCTTACCTGAATCATTGAGCATGCATCAAGACGTTTTGACTCAATTTGGCAAAGATTGCCTTAAACTCGTACGACAGTATGAACAAACGGCTCGTAAGATGACTGATTACAGGAACCACCTGAGATTCAACCTCAGATGCAGACAGAATGGGATCACTATTAAGAGTCTGCAAATGAAATCTTCAGTAAAGGGCCACCGGGCTAACAAGATCCTCCAGAAGGCACAGGACCATCTGCTGAATGAACGAGTGAGGCAAACCAACTTTACCATTGATGCTTTGAAAGTCAGAGAGGAACACATCCGACAGAGACTTACATCTTGTCTAGATGAGACCACCCTTCAATGTGTGATCAACTTCACAGAAAAGGCTCAGCTAGCACAACATGAAAAGTCTTAAACTATCTTCTTGCTGCACACCAGAGACTCCGGCGGACGGATGACACTCTCAAAGGCTGGAAGAGAGACGGAGGACAGACACAACCTGTGGATGTGGACAAGTGGGTGAAGAACTTGTCTGACAGACAACTCACCCAGGCGGAGAAAGACATCTTGGCTAAGGGGCTGAATTTTGCTGTGACACCGAGGCAAATACCACTAGTGGAACTGATTACAGCCATGGAAACAGCAATCCGCAACAACAACATCACGGACATGGAAGCAGAACAACTGCGAATGAAAGTTTCAACCTGCCTTAGCAGTGCTAAACCACCGCTGTCCAACATCAGCAGAGAGGAAAGGAATGCACTCACAACTCTCAGTAAGGATAAGGACATCATCATCCTTCCAGCGGACAAAGGCAGGTGCACTGTTTTATTAAACCAGACAGACTATCATGAGAAAGTTATGACTCTCCTTAGAGACACTAACACTTATGAGCCCCTGAAACGAGATCCTGGTAGTGGGTACAAGAAGAAGTTGATAGATTGTCTGAAGCTTTTAGAACAGGACAATGCTATTGATTGGCCTCTGTACCACAGATTATACCCAGGGGAGGATACACCTAGTCTGTTTGGTTTACCTAAGATACATAAACAGGATGTGCCATTGCGGCTCATTGTGTGTAGGATCAACTCAGTGACCTACAACATCGCCAAGTTTCTGGCATCGATTCTGAACCTGTTGGTAGGCAGCATGGATCATCACATCCAGAACACCATGGATTTTGTGGATAAGGTCATTATGGAGACGGATGAAACTGGTCTTGTTTGATGTCACATCTCTCTTCACGTGCGTTCCAGTTGCTGAGGCAGTAGAGGTAGTCCGTGTGAAACTACAGGATGACCCCACTCTCAGCAATAGGACCACCCTTAACTCGGACCAGGTGTGTTTGCTTCTGGAGCTGTGTCTTCAATCCACCTATTTCACATACAGAGAGCAGTACTATAGGCAGAAACATGGGTGCGCCATGGGCTCCCCAGTTTCACCTATTGTGGCCAACCTGTACATGGAAGAAGTGGAAAAGAAGGCAGTAAGATCCTATTCAGGAACACCACCCAGCCATTGGTTCAGATATGTGGATGACAACTGGGTTAAAATGAAATCTCAGGAAGTGCCACATTTCACCGACCACATCAACTCAGTGCACAAACACATTAAGTTCACCAGGGAGGATGTGAAGAACGGCAGGTTAGCCTTCTTGGATTGTGAGGTTGTGATTGGAGATGGGGGACGATTGAAAGTCAATGTTTACCGTAAACCAACACATACGGATCAGTACTTAAGTTTGACTCTCGTCATCCACTGGAGCACAAACTGGAAGTCATCAGGACACTGTACCACCCCGAGCAGACAAGCGTCCCCACTGACACAGCGGCCAAGGATGGAGAGAAATCTCACATTAAGCAGGCCCTGGGCAAATGTGGTTATCCGAACTGGGCCTTTGTCAAAGCCAGTAAGACGCCCAAACAGTGCTCCAGCAGATCGACGAGAGGAGAACAACAACCGCAGTCTAAGCGTAAACCAGTGGTGATTCCATATGTGGCAGGAACATCGGAACAATTGAGACGCATATTTGCCAAACACCGCGTCTCAGTGGCTTTCAAACCCCAAAACACGCTACCCCAGAAACTGGTCCATCCCAAGGATCGGGTCCCCCAGCACAGAGTAATGTAGTGTATGCTGTTAAGTGCCGAGAGGATTGCCAGGAATTGTACATCGGGGAAACCAAACAGTGACTGGCGAAACGGATGGCACAACATAGAAGACCTACCTCATCAGGTCAAGACTCTGCGGTTTACACCCACCTACAGGCCAGTGGCCACTCTTTCAAGGATGAAGACGTGCAGATCCTTGATAGGGAGGAACGATGGTTTGAACG
The DNA here is from genome assembly GCA_025084515.1 of Ancistrus triradiatus. Taxonomy (NCBI): domain Eukaryota; kingdom Metazoa; phylum Chordata; class Actinopteri; order Siluriformes; family Loricariidae; genus Ancistrus; species Ancistrus triradiatus. Next base: position 29,727 of record JAJAGP010004764.1, read on the forward strand.
CAGAGTAAAAAAAGCCATTTTTGTAAAAAGGGAACGTCCATCCCTGAACCGAGTAGGAGGCCTCAGAGTACACCTCTCACCATCTTACAACGGAGCCATCGCAGCCCTTCCCTAATCCTGTTTGAATGGCACGCGTGGCCATTGTCGTTAATGGCTATGTCAATCTGCATATTAAACTGATCACCGGTCCCATTGTTATGCAATGGTGCTGGTACCAGTCGTTATGCAAAGGTGCTGTATTTAAGATTGCGGAAGCTTCCAACTGCTGAGACTGAAGAAGTCACTTAGATGAGTGACGAAACATTTCTCAGACAAAATCTATGTCCAGATGAACAGATTCAACTTCTGGGCATAAATGATCACGTTATGTAAGATACAAAACTATACACACTCTCAGGCTACTTTATTAGCTACACCTTACCAGTACTGGCTTGGACCCCAGTTTGCCTTCAGAACTGCCTTAATTCTTTATGGTATACATTTAACAAGGTGTAGAAAACATTCTTGGTCCATCTTTATGCAGTGGCTGCAGATTTGTTGACTGCACATTCATGGTGAGAACACATCCCAAAGATGCTGTGTTGGATTGAGAGCTGGTGACTGTGGAGGCTATTTGACTTATGGTGAACTCACTGTCATGTGCAGAACCATTTTGAGATGATTTGAACTTTGTGACATGGGGCATAGAAGATGGTGCACATGGTCAACAACAATACTCAGGTGTTTAATCAATGCTCAGTTGGTATTAAGAGGCTCAAAGTGATCCAAAATTCACCTCAATACCATTACACAACCAACAGCCTGAACCACTGACACAAGGCAGGATGGATCCATGCTTTCAAGCTGTTTACGTCAAACTCTGACCCAACCATCTGGATGTAACAGCAGAAATCGAGACCAGGCGATATTTTTTTGCAATTTTTTTGCCCAGTTTTGTTGAGGCCATGTGAATTGTAGTCTCAGTGGCTGTTCTTAGCTGATAGGAGTGTCCCTAGGTGTGGTCTTCAGCTGCTGTAGCCCATCTGCTTCAAAGTTTGACTTGTTGTGCATTCGGAGATGCTCTTCTGCAAACCTCAGTTGTAATGAGTGCTTATTTGAGTTATTGTTGCCTTTCTATGAGCTTGAACCAATCTGATTACTGTATTCTGAGCTTTGGCATTAGCAAGGCATTTTCACCCAGAGAACTGCCCTCACTGGATATTTTCTCTTTTTTGGACCATTCTCTATAAACCCTAGAGATGGCGCTGTGTTTGAAAATCCGAGTAGATCACCAGTTTCTGAAATACTCCAACCAGCCCATCTAGCACCAACAACCATGCCATGTTCAAAGTCACTTCAGTCGTTTTTCTTCCCCATTCTGGTGTTTGGTTTGATTTAGCAGCTCGTCTTAATCATTTCAACATTCCTAAATGCACTGAGTTTCTACCATATGAATTAGATATTTGGTTTAAGTAGCAGTTGAACAGGTGTACTGAATAAAGTGGAAAGTGAGTGTTCATATTTCATTAATTCATTTCATAGTTGGATAATCCAGCTAGCACGTAATTGTACAACCGCATTATATTCATAACCTCCGTTTTTATCAACAACCCATAGATCAGTGTTTCTCAATCCTGGTCTTGGAGCCCCACTGCTCTGCACATTTTAGTGCTTTTCCTGTTTAAACACACCCACTTTGTACTCACTTTCAGTAGTGGGCTTATTAATGAGCTTAGTAATTGGATGAGGTGTGTTGGGAGTAAGGAAAACACTAAAACGTGCAGAGCAGTGGGGCTTCAGGGCCAGGATTGAGAAACACTGCCATAGATTAAGGTGCTGTATGATGTTCCAGGTTGTACTGTAGGCCTTTGGTACACACTTTATGTACAGCCCTTAGTACATGTAATTCACACTATAATTAATAAATTAATTTAATGATGTTATTATTATTATTGTTGTTGTTGTTGTTGTCATTAACCATTTTAATAGTATAGACAGAAACAGGAAATCCTGGTTCCTGCTATTTAAAAAAAATATAAGACATTGAGCCACCGATCTGTTACAAACAGATTTAAGTAGAGGAAATTTCAAATAATTGTTACTCCATTTCCACAGCTATAACAATAAGTCTGTTGTTCCAGTTCCTCTCCTCTCTGGGATTTTACCTGAAAAGCACACCTGAATTAGGAAATAGATCCATGTTTTCAGTATGAATCAGCACTTCCTTCTGAGTCACTTACCTTTTGTGATTTAGCTGACAGACTTTGTGTGTAATCCAATTTGAACGACTCAAATTGCAAAAGGTTTCACACTTTAATTAAACTGATGATCAATTTTCTAATTTCAGAATGCAAAGTCTATGTCTGAAACGGACAGAAAGGACAAATCTTCAGACAGACAAGTAATGGTGTCTGGTAATAAATTTCAAACACTTAATCATGGCACTTAAATACATTTACTGAGTACCGGTAGTTCTATTATTGAATAAGTATGTTTCATTAATTTCATTGCTTTGATAAAACCTTTACTCTGATCAATGTCCTGTGACATTTTTAGTATCATATTAACACCGATTTATTTCCCAAATTGCTGTCAGACAGTGGATGCACTGGGCGCAGTGAGTGATATAAGAAGTTTTCATTCATTCATTCATACATTTTCTTGTTTGTTTATCCTAGTCAGGAGAGCCGGGGCCTAGCCGGCAACACAGGGCGCAAGACAGGAACAACCCCAGACAGTGCACCATTCCATCGCAGGGCACATGCACTCACACACTCTTTCACATATTCACACTATAAGGGTTACTTTGGAAACACCAATTAACCTAATACACATGTCAACCTAATACACAATGCAAGCTATAATGACTTTTGGTGGTACAAGCAGTGCTTAATTTGTAAAGGTAAGGGAGGTAAGGGAACACAGAGCGTGCCGTGATCCAGCAAGTGGGGATTGACTGAAAAGGTCCTGCAACGAATAAACACAGTGCCCATAGTGAAACAGCCTTCAAAATACAATACCTATGTTAATGAAAAAGACTTCCATTTTCTTAACTATCAATTGTCTTTTTTTATAAGTTGTTTTTTTCCAAACCGCACAATATGTGACTAATGATCAAATTATGCCAGTTACCCTCAAAGAAAATGAGCCGTTTGGGTTTTTGGAAAGGAGGTTACACACAAATAATTTTATTAAAAGTCATTTATTAATATTACTTATTTTCATTTTAAATATAAAAATGCAGAGTTGCTGGATCTACACAAATAGCCAGTTACCATCAAAGAAAATGAGCTGTTTGGATTTTTGGACAGGAGGTTAAACACAAATAAGTACCATTTTATTAAAAATCGTTTATTAATATTGCTTATTTTAATTTTATATATAAAATTGCAGAGTTGCTGGATCTACACAAATAGGTCCCGGAATGCATGTGCTCTAGCTATGAGAGGTACCGGATCTTGTTCCGGCAGGATTCAGCTCAAATTAAGCACAGAGTGCAAACATATGGAAAACTATAGGCCCTGGACGTCCAAATAAATGAACCCTTAACACCAAATGGTAGTTTGCAGAAAACTAATGTTACGTTCCAGTATGTGTGGCGTTGCTGCAGGTTCAGGCTTGTGTGGGTGCATTCTGCTTGTGTAACTAAATGATTTCTGTATTCAGAAAATAGTTTGCTCATAGTTTGCTCATGCTCATAGTTTAGTGATAGAGACATGTCTGGAAAGAGTGGAAATGTCTGGAAGTATTTAAAAGAAAAACAAAGAAGTGATCTTTTATACAAAGTCATACTTTAAAGTCTTTTAAAAGAAACTGTTAATGGTTACCTTAAGTAATGGGTTCTAGACATAAAGGGTCAGATGAAGATCATATACACCCAGAAAACCCTTATCTTATGCAACACTTTAGGTCAAGTGGCATGTTTTCCTGATTCTCTAAATGTAGATACATGCACTAACATAATGTAGAAACAGGTTGAATATGTATAATCTCAATGCATACATTTTAAATCTTACCAGAATAGAATTTGTGCCTGTTGAATCCTATCTTGCACCCTGTGCTTCTAGCTAAACCTTGGCTCCTATGTGACCCTGAATTGGATTAAGCAGGAATGAAAATAAATGAATGATTATCTTGTGTGGGAACTTGCTATGATTCTGAAATGAATGGAGTTGAAGCTTTGCATTGAATGAATGGCACAGTCCATGAACGCGCTTATTTTGAGAGAATGTAAATCAACGTCTTGTAGACAGTGTTACAAACAGTGGGATTTGGTCTTCCATAGCAAAAGGGTGAATGCATACATCCTGTTAAACTAGGGTTTGATGTCTGCAAGTGTAACTGATTGCGTTGAGAGAGGTTAGTCAAGAGTGTGTATTCCAGCCAGGACAAGCTCAAAATCTCTAAATTACACACCCACACCCTGCTATTGGATACAGACATTAATTAAACATCATCCCATAATGCTTGAAGTCACATCTTAAGCTTTGATGACGACCGGTGAGTCTCATTTGATAATCTACTAGATTACATTTTTAATGAGTTATAAACAAGGAGACAGTTTAGCTCTGCTTTCCAGTCATAATAATCACGTTGGTCATAGTAACCGTAGATGAAAAATATAAACAGACATCATGTGTAATGCTGAATGAGCAAGTGTATTAGTTCAGTTGACCATTTTCATGATTCGTATAGAATAAAAAGCAAAATTCCGAGTTATTCCATGATTAACGTTATGTGATTTATGAGACACATCAAGAAATGAGAAATTCTATGAAGTTAACATTTTTCTGCCTCTACTGTAAACAATGTTTGCTTCCCTTTTAAAGCAGTAACACAATGACAATGATGTCAGCTCCATACCATCCTGTTGCCCTTTCCAGGTTCTATTCCTTATTTGCAAAGAATGTTTCTGGGATAGATTCTAGATGGCCTTGATCAGGATACCAATTACAGTTAATACCTATTCCTTCATAATGCTTCATGGAAGATATATCATCATTTTGGATCCTATTTTACTCATATTGCATAAATGTATACATTTGTGTGTGGGTTGTCCAGCTGCTTCTTGGTTGTTAGGTCCTAGCCGTTGTCTCCACGTGGAGTTGTTAGTGGGGCAGACGTGGGATGGATGCCAGGACGCAAAAAATGCCACAGGAAAAACCATGGCCATCGTGAGTAGGTGGGACGGTATATAGGAAAGTACACCTGGAGGAAAGACACAGAAGATTATTGCAATCTTATTAAACACAGCCACCCTACTATGCACCATTAAACATGAAAAGTAGCTGAGATAAGATGCAGTTACCTCATCGCTCGCAGATCTTGAATGCTTACAATGTTTCATCTCCTAAAATGAGGCATTCTCTTTAGAATTTCCCAGCGTTCATGTTTAAAAAGTTCATTAATTGAATAAAAGTCACAAAATACTTACAACTTCAGACACAATCAAAGAGAGGATGAGTAGCAGCAGAAGTGAGATTACTGTGGAATTATGCATGACTCACCTCTGTAAGTACAAACAAGAAATTAGGACAACAGAATATTGGAAAAAACTTCCAGTGGTGTGATGAGTCTCCATTTCTACTACAGAATTTGACGTAAACACCATGAAAGCATGGATCCATCCTGCCTTGTATCAGCGGTTCAGGTTGGTGGTGGCGTAATGTTGTTGTATTTTCTTGCCACACTTTGGGCCCTTTAATACCGACTGAGCATCGTTTAAACCCCATGGTCTACCTAAGTACTGTTGCTGACCATGTGCATCTCTTAATGAGCACTTGCAAGGTGTACCTAATTAAGTAGGTGTATATTTATTTTAATCCAATATTGTGAAGAAATATCAGCTCTTCTGCAGATCCTGTTAGTTTAGTCTAGATTAAAAAATGGAGAGATTTTCGTTGCAGGGGACATTGCACACACATTCACACTGGGGTAATTTGGAGATGCCATTTGACCTATCACATGACTTTGGAATGTGGGAGGAAACCAGGGTACCTGGAGGACACTCATGCAGGCACAGGCAGAGTTTGAGCCAGGAGCTGTGAGGCAATAGCTGTAACCATTTTCTTCACTGTTTCACCACAGACATGGGTGATGCTTGGGGTCTGACAGTTATACATGGAGATGCAGGACCTCATACATGCACCAAAACACCCCCAACACTCCCAACCAGGATAAAGCGGGGGTAAAATGAGAAAATAAATATAAGTAAATAAATAATAAGTCATAATGTCTTATTACTTTTGATTGGCTGAAAGCCCAAACTAAAAGTCCACTAAGAACAATTTTAAGATACACTTAACAGGTGTCGGCTCCATTAAGGCAGTCTAGTAAACGGCTGTGAAAGTATTTTAAAGTCAGGAGTAGGACAGAGGACAGCCTATGGCTGAGTGCTGGACCTTTCTTGATGAGGGCAAATAAAAATGTGTTTTTTTTTTCTTGAACAATTCCGCATTTCAATTAAAGCAAATAAAGAAATAAAGCAGGGTGTACAAGGATGGAGGCTCTGGTACCTCATCATTTACAATTAAGTACTGGAAATTACTTTTCAGACATCAAGAACTATAATCAACACTGTCACAGAGTAAAATCTGTAAATGCAGTAACGCTTCCTTATAGGTACATGAGTGTCACTCATGGGCATCCAAATGCTACATCTTACTGCATGTGTAATATATTCTATCGACTACATAGTCATACAATAGGGTATACAATAATATAATAATCTTTGTAGTTTCAAATCATTTGCTTGAAATGAGATCTCTGTATATTTTTAAAGCCTAATACAAACAGCATATGTAATTAAAAGTTTCAAGACTTACACGAGTGTTTTAATCATCAAGAAAAGTGAAGACAGCACCTTGTCCAACAAGTGTCCTTGTTGGAAAAAAGAACTGAACGCTGATAGATAAATGATTCCTCTGACGTGTTGTTTGACATCACCTTGATGGGACTTAATCCAGTTTGCATTGCAGTGAGCACACTCATCCCATAATCCCAATGGTTTCTTAAGCAATTGCATGTGTTTGGAAGTTTAGGGTAATTACACAAGCAGTGAGAGGACTCACTGAGCATTGCATCACTTGACAGGTTAAAACTACTGTACTTATCAGAACACATTTTTTTCCTAATATTTATTTTCTGTTTATTTAAACTATTACTATATTTATTAATTATGTAACTTTGTTTAATTCTTACGTCTAACAGCTAAGCTGCTCAAGGAGGTTGGGTTGCTTTTTGTCCCTGTCCTCCCAAGATTTCTTCATTATAGCGCTTAGGGAGTTCTTCCTTTCCATTGTTGCCCTAGTCTCGCTTTGGGCTTGGGCTTAGATAATATAAGGCAGTATTCTAAAGCTTATAAAGCTTGTAGAGACAATGCTACAAGACACTATGCTATCAAACGATGATAATATTATCATTAATATTAATACAACGTTAATATTTTCATTAACAAGGTCCTGAGTTCAATTCGTTATGCAAAGGTGTTGTATATAAGATTGGGGTATAAGTTTTCCTACTAGCTGAGACTGAAGAAGTCATTTGGATGAGTAACAAAACGTTTCTCCAACAAAACCTTATGTCCAGATGAACAGATTCAACTTCTGGGATTTTCTTACCTGAATTACTGGGCATGAATCAAGACATTTTGACAAAATTTGGTGAAAATTGCCTTAAACTCATATGGGAGAACGAACAAAGATGGCTGAACCACCTGAGATTCAACCTCAGATGCAGACAGAATGGAATCACTCCTAAGAGTCTGCAAATGAAATTTTTGGTAAAGGGGCACTGCGCTAAGAAGATCCTCCAGAAAGCACAGAACCAGCTGCTGAATGAACGAGTGAGGCAAACCAACTTTACCATTGATGCCTTGAAACTCAGAGAGGAACACATTCAACAGAGACTTACATTATGTCAGCACAACATGGAAAGTCTAAAGTTTGATCTTCTTGCTGCACGCCAGAGACATGGGCATTTGGATGACTCTCTCAAAGGCTGGAAGAGAGACGGAGGACAGACACAACCTGTGGATGTGGACAAGTGGGTGAAGAACTTGTCTGACAGACAACTCACCCAGGCGAAGAAAGACATCTTGGCTAAGGGGCTGAATTTTGCTGTGACACAGAGGCAAATACCACTAGTGGAACTGATTACAGCCACAGAAACAGCAAACCGCAACAACAACATAGCGGATATGGAAGCAGAACAATTGCGAATGAAAGTTTCTGCCGTAGCCACGCGAAGCCACCGCCGTCCAACATCAGCGGAGAGGAGATAATGCACTGACGACTCTCAGTATGGAAACCATCATCCTTCCAGCGAACAGGTGCACTGTTTTATTACACCAGACAGACTATCATGAGAAAGTTATGACTCTCCTTAGAGACACTAACACTTATGAGCCCCTGAAACGAGATCCTGATAGTGGGTACAAGAAGAAGTTGATAGATTGTCTGAAGTTTTTAGAACAGGACAATGCTATTGACCGGCCTCTGTACCACAGATTATACCCAGGGGAGGCTACACCTAGTCTTACCTAAGATACATAAACAGGATGTGGCATTATGGCCCAATGTGTGAATGATCAACTCAGTGACCTACAACATCGCCAAGTTTCTGGCATCTATCCTCAACCCGTTGGTAGGCAGCACGGATCATCACATTCAGAACACCATGGATTTCGTGGATAAGGTGAGGGACATCATTATGGTGACAGATGTCACATCGTTTGTTGTCATATCTCTCTTCACGTGCGTTCCAGTTGCTGAGGCAGTAGAGGTAGTCCGAGTGAAACTACAGGATGACCCCACTCTCAGCAATAGGGCTCTCTGGGATTCTTCCAATAGCCTTCTGGTTTGTCCATGTGACCTTTAGCAAACTGCAGATGAGCAGCAATGTTCTTTTTGGAGAGCAGTGGCTTTCTCCTTGCGACCCTGCCATGAACACCGTTGCTGTTCAGTGTTCTTCTGATGGTGGACTCATGAACATTACCATTAGCCAATGTGAGAGAGACCTTCAGTTGCTTAGAAGTTACTCAGGGGTCCTTTGTGACCTCGCCAACTATCACACGCCTCACTCTCGGAGTGATCTTTGTTGGTCGAGCACTCCTGGGGTGGTCTTGAATTTCCTCGATTTGTACACAATCTGTCTGACTGTGGATTGGTGGAGTCCAAACTTTTTAGAGATGGTTTTATAACCTTTTCCAGCCTGATGAGTATCAACAACTTTTTTTCTGAGGTCCTCAGCAATCTCCTCAGTAAACACGTATTGTGAAGAGCAGACTTTGATAGATCCCTGTTCTTTAAATAAAACGGGGTGCCCACTCATACCTGATTGTCATCCCATTGATAGAAAACACCTGACTCTAATTTCACCTTCAAATTAACTCCTAATCCTAGAGGTTCACATACGTTTGCCACTCACTAATATGTAATATTGGATCATTTTCCTCAATAAGTAAATGACCAAGTATAATATTTTAGTCTCATTTGTTTAACTGGATTCTCTTTTAGGACTTGTGTGAAAATCTGATGATGTTTTAGGTCATATTTATGCAGAAATATAGAAAATTCTAAAGGGTTCACAAACTTTCAAGTACCACTGTAGTCCACACTATAATGAATAAATTAATTTACTGATATACCTATTATTATTATTATTATTATTATTATTATTATTATTATTATTATTATTTTAACAGAAACACATACAGAAAATTATTTTGTTACTCGTGCACAACATATCCTGGTTCCTGCTATAAAAAAACCACACCGATTTGGTGCCAACAGACTGATTACCAAGGTATTAACAATAAACCTGCACCTATTAAGTGAATGTGTCACATTATAATGGACTAAGATCACTCGTACTGAAGGAGTGACCATATAGGGCTTTATTTTATAATCACAGCTATTAAAGGTAATTTTATAACCACAAGTAGCGAATAAAGCAATTATAATAGCTGTAACTACATGTGTGTTGGTGGTTAACACATGTAATATGTGAGTTTCAAAGTGTGCCATAGCGGAAATGGTTGAGAAATGCAGTTTTGCAGTATTTACCCATGTAAACATGTCTCTGCAATGCTAAATGTTGGCTGGATTTAAATGTTACATCTTGCTGACTTTTATTCATATTCTTAATTTCTTTAGTTGTTTCCAGTGGCACCCCTGTTGTGACCCCTAAGCGCAAATTGCCCATGGAGTCAGGACAGAGCTATGGATTCTCCAATAAGAAGCGAAGGTCTATCAAAAACTTTGGCCTGGAACTTCTTCCCTTGTTTGGAGGTGCATCCACACCGGGCTCAGGTAACAGATCACTCAAATAGATTTCCAAATGAGTTTCCAGGGCCTGTGTTATCATCTAGGTACTAGTGTGTGTAACATGCAAATTCACTGTCATTATAATTTTAGCAGGCACAAATCGATATTGATGTGATATTAAATGATTAAATAAATAATGATTAAAATTGTGTGAATAAATAATGTAGTTTTATTTATTCATTATTTATTAGGGGTCATAGTGCTGTTACATAAACTTTGATTTGAGTGAGAACTGTTATGGGTTACTTTCTGTTAATTATGAGCTTGGATGGCTGACTAGTTGTGTTCAGCCACTAATAACCTAACCTAATGCACTTCTTTGATGGACCATTGTAGTCACAACAGTGGCCCAGACGTTGTGGCGACGAGGTTGTAGGCTAATGCTGGTACATAGTACTACTGGATTTAAACAAAGTGTACATTTACTGGCCTATAATGAATCACCCATATCTTGTTGATACAGCTAATGTGTATGGTAAGAAGGTGCTTTCATACCATTTATGTTGGTGTCCTTTAGTCCATCATTTTCAGCTTTTTACCGCAGGGAAATGATGATTGGATATTGGCTTAATTTCATGACTGAGCAGTTATTATGGATATTTAAAAAAAAAAATTTTGGGCTTAATGTGTTTCCTTAGTGCACAGTGCCTCGGGAACCCTGGAGTCAAGTCAGAGTGCATCATTCTCTGTGGGGAAGAGTAATATCTCTGCCAGCTCTGCAAGAAGAAAGAGTAGACGGCTTAGCCACAGAAATGTAAACAGGTATGTAATATAATGCTTCTGCACTCCGTGGCCCAATTTTGCGCACACACATATTTGTGATCCGCCATGTAACTTTGATTATATCTCGCATTTGCTGTGGCATTGTTTTGACAGCTGTGTACAATGTTCATTTCCATTCAGAGTTGCATTAATTCTTAGTTGAGATCTTCCATTGTAAAATTTAGACGGCTCAGTGGGTAGCACCGCCGCCTCGCAGCAAAAAGGCCCTGGGTTCAAACCCAGGGTGGAGAGGCCTGGGTCCTTTCAGTGTGGAGTCTGCATGTCCTCCCCATGCCTGTGTGGGTTTACTCCTGGTACTCTGGTTTTCTCCCACAGTCCAAAGACATGCATGCTAGGTTAATTGAATTCCCTAAATTGGCATTAGTTTGTGTGATCTCTGGTGACAGACGGAGCGACGCATCGGCCAAGATTATTTTCGGTCACATCAAATGGCAATAGGCTGACCCCGCACTGGCGGGATGAGTGTCTGGATGATGACAACCATTGCAACATTTCACCTGGAATTAAACCACTCAGTTTCTAGTAACACTTTCTTTCTTTCTTTCTTTCATTCACTTAGTTTCTTCTGCATTAATCCTAAACAGTTTGTATGTACCTTATGATGAATTTGCACCATGTCTAGGGTTATTCCTGCCTTGGCCTTATGCCGTCGGCTAGGCACTGACTCTGCCACATTTAATGTTTAATTATTCTTTAAAACAAAGTATGTTTTCTACTACCGATTTTATTTTTTTTTATATTAACATTACCTAATCGTCTAACAACAATGGGATTCACCAAGCTGTTTTCTTCTCCCCTCCATTACCCGCAATCATTGAGCAGAATGGGGCGACATGGAATCCGATTGGTCTGCTTCTGTGTATTTGAAGCGCCGATTGGCTCTCGCAGATGAGCCACTCCGCAGATAGTCCAAAATGCATAAAACTTAAAACACCTCACATAATGTTAAGGATTTGTGACAGAATAAGTATAAATGAATAACTAAATTTTGATAAGACCAGATGGAACTTTATAATTCCAAGAGGAAGGGGACATTTTGCGTCAGTAGCCCCTTCATGGTGTATCGGTGCTCTCTCTTACCGCTGCTATGTGTAAGTGTCAATATCGATATCGATACAGTATCGCTGCGACACTAGTAATAAGCCGACTTTGAAGGATCGCTGTAGTCTTGGTATGTACATTTATTTTTAATGAAGTGTTCACAAAGAAAAGAAAATGTTTTTCTTGGAGTCTTATCAGCCAATCATAGTCACGGCATCTCTGCCTCGTTTTTCTCGTGCACCCAGTTCTTTACATGCTCCCCTTCTGTATCTGCCTCTCTCCGCATGCAGCCTGTGCCTCACCACAAACCTCTACTGCCGAGCCCGGAGTGGCATTCATTCCAATTTTTTTGAATGGGACTTTGAAGCAGGTGTAACTGTGCTTTTGGGTTGCCGGTGGGTTTACTTGTTGCCATTTGTGGCATGCAGCACACCATCTGAAAACATCCCCAAAAATGAGCATGGATCGAAAGTGAATAGTACAAAACACTTACTTAGCTGCTAAGCTAACTGCAGCCTATGTTCTGGAGCATTCAATTCCTGTTTTGCTTTCGGTTGGCTCTTATGAACTAATCTTTTTAGGACCCATGGAGACTTATTTGCACTAAAAATACAGTACTGTAGATGTAAAAATAAAGAGAAACATGATAAAAAATAGCGGAGCTATTCTCCGTGGGCCATTGTGACCCTGAATCACTGTGTGCTGAATTATGAATCAGAAGTTAAAGCAAGTGTGCCGAGTACTGGGCAAATGACGTGAACCGAAACACATTTTTCTAGTCAAAATGGGTCAAGAACCAAGGTACCACTGTATCGTGGTCAAGTCGTATTTATTTATATAGCACTTTTTACAATGGAGCATTGTCTCAAAGCAACTTTACAAGTTTAAGTTATCTCCTAATATCTACGTCCATTCCCAAATTTAGCAAGCCTAGGACGACAGTGGCAAGGAAAAACTCCCCAAGTGTTATGAGGAAGAAACATTGGGAGGACCAAGACACAGAGACCCAACGTCCTTGGGCGGCGTAGATGATAAAGGGTGAAACTAATTTATTTAAACTAAAGTCTTGGAGTGATATGTCCGATACACAGTCACTCCAGGTTCCTGAGTCTAAGCAGGAAAGTCGTTGGCAGCACTTTGTCCCCAGCCAACCAGAGGAGGGAGAGAGTCACTGCCCCACTGTGTGGCCCGGGCATGGTGGGACCGGAGCCGATGAAGGAAACAACCTGAGCGAAGCTAAAGCGGATCAACATCACTTGTGGGACTGGAGCCGGCACAGGAACACCGCTTGGACAGAAAACAGAAAATGTAATTAGTTATTGATTAAGAGCACAGCGTCAATTAACAATCACTGATGCCAAGTGTAGCATGAGACCCCGGCAGCATTAGCTATAGCAGCATAGCTAGAAAGAGGAGAACTGGTAGGAAACACAGCCAAGAGGGATCACATGAGACATCGGCAACCCCACGGGAGGCAGAAGACAGCAACCCAACGTCTCTGATCACCATAAGACTCTGACTATGGACCAGCTCTGCCCTTAGTCTAAGGCAAGGATGCACGAGTCAAGATCACGAGGACCGAAGCCTAGTTCAGCCAGACCGCCCACCTGACACTCCCGGCTAGCGGACAAGGCAGGCGGGCCAGACATGAGTCCAGACTCCGGCCCCAGTGAACCAAGCCATGCATCCTGGTCTAAATCTAGTCAAAAGCCTGTGTAAATAAGTATGTCTTTAGCTCAGACTTACTAATTTGGAGAGTGTCTGAGTCTTGAACTAAAGTGGGAAGTTTATTCCATAGTTGGGGGGCCATGTATGAGAGCGCCTTTCCCCCTGCGGTGACTTATTTAATTCTAGGAACTAAAAGACATCCTGTACCCTGTGAACTAAGTAGACGAGCTGGATTG
>JAJAGP010004765.1:0-43742 GCA_025084515.1 Ancistrus triradiatus
AATTCGACCTTAATATCACACAATTTTGAATTTATTATTCAATTTTGACTTAATATTCTGCAAATCTTACTTAATATCAATAATTTTGACTTATTATTTCACTTATTATTTTGCAGCTTTGACTTAATAACTGACCATTTTGACTTTTTGCAGTTCCGTCCTAATATCGCAGTTTTGACTTAATATTTAGCAAGTATTACATAATACATTACAGACTACACAATTTTTAAATTATTACATAATTCTGACTTAACATTTTGCAATTCTGAGTTAATATCACACAATTTTGAATTTATCACACAACTTTGACTTAATATTTTGCAATTCTACCTTAATATCAGTAATTTTGACTTAATATTTTGATACTTTGACTTAATATCTGACAATTTTGACTAAACATTTTGCAATTCTGTCCTAATATCGCAAAATTTTGAATTTATTACACAGTTTTGACTTAATATTTGACTTAAGTATTACATAATACATTACAGACTACACAATTTTTTATTTATTACATAATTCTGACTTAACATTTTGTAATTCTGAGTTAATATCACAAAATGTTGAATTTATCACACAACTTTGACTTAATATTTTGCTATTTTAACTTAATATCTCACAATTTTTACTTAACATTTTGCAGTTCCGTCCTAATATCGCACAATTTTGAATTTACGACACTGTTTTGACTTAATATTTAGTAATTATTACATAATATTACACAATTTTGAATTTACTGCATAATTCTGACTTAACATTTTGCAATTCTGATTTAATATCACACAATCTTTACTCTATTCCTTAATTTTATCACAAAATATTGACTTAAAATCTTGCGATTGTGACTCACTATTAATATATTACTATTAATACTTAATATCCTTAAATCACTATTGTGTGATATTAAGTTGTAATTGCGAAATATTAAGTCGCAATACAGAAATACGACACGTTATTTTTGGAATTTTTTTTACTCTGGGGGTACTCACTGGGTTTTACTACCAGAGGACCACTGCTGCTCAGGTATTACTTGGTGTGGTGGATCATTATTAGGAAATCATTTCTAAATTCATAGTAATGTATGTTGCGCTGGTATTATCGCATCAGGTGCAGTGTTGCTGTGTTTGTAACTGGACCCCCTATAGGACCACTGGAAGCAAAGCAGTGACAATGACATGACAAACACCCATAAAATCCCACCTGCTGAAATTTTGCAGTCAATTTTGTCACGCTTTAGTCATCCAATTTCAGTGACGGTTATGTTCTGGCTTTTCCATTGATGGAGAACAGCAACAGGGACAATCCTGGATGTGGTACATGAACCCTGTAAAAGCCTGCCATGGCATACGAACAGTCTCTGATACAGTGTGGATGGGGTGATCCAGGTGTGTCATTAACAACCTGCAGAATGTGTGTTGTTTATAGCCAGACACACACAGTCATTTGTGTGTGATGAGATGAGTGGATTTAGGTGAAGGAAGTGAATGCTGACTTTGATTTTGTATATGAAAGTGTGCCAGGGTGCAGAATTTGTTTAGTTCCTTTTGTGTTACGCATGTGAAGAGACTCTGTCCATCTCAGAGCATTGAGGTCATTGTGTTGTTTTGGTTTTGCTTCGTCAAGGTTTTGTGAGTTGTGTTTTAGCGTATCATGTCTTTTGTTTAACAAGTGCAGAGATTATGCAGCTTGTGTAAGAGTCTGTGCAGCAACGACTCTTGTGTTGTGTTGTGTTGTGTTTAATGGGTGAGCAAAGTCTATGAAACTTGTGTTTTGTTGTGTTTAGTGGGCAGAAAGTGAGTAAATTGTGTTCACTCACTTAATATATTTTTGTGTTGTGTAGTTTTTTGTTTGGCAGACAGATTATGTGCAGCTCAGATAATGTATTACGTGTTGTGTCTTGTTGTGTTATGGTACATTTTAATGCGTGTTGTGTATTAATGGGTAGAGAGTTTGCACAGTTCAGTTCATGTATTTTCTTGTTGTGTTTAGTGAGCGGAAAGGGGTTGTGCAGCTAGAACAGACATGAGTGAATTGTGTTCCCTTAGTTCATATGTTTTGTGTTGTGTAGTGTTTGGTAGACAGGTTATGTGCAGCTCTGTTAATGTATTACGTGTTGTGTTGTGGTGTAACGCATGAGCAAAGTCTGCACAGGTCAGTTTGAGTTGTTATGTGTTGTATTTTGTTGTGTTGTGTTTTCATTTCTGGGCAGATCCTGTGTTGTGTTGTGTTGTGTTGTGTGGTGTTTAAGAGTCTTTGTAGCATTGAGAGTTTAGATCATGGCTTGTGTTGGTTATTCGCGTTAATGTATTGTGTTGTGTTGGATTGGGTTGTGTTTAACAGGTGGCGAGAACCACCCGTGTCACAAGAAAACTTCAGCAAACGATACACAAATGCTGAAAACACGAGTGGAACGCTACCATCTACACAGCATCCCTTAAGCCATGAATGGAAATTCACAATGATTATAAAATACACAGCGATGCACTTATGACCCTTTGTAAGGGAAATATGTACCACTTAAAATCCTGGCATGATGGACCTGATACTTTAGTTTGAAGCCAAAAATGCATCGAAGGACAGGATTACACAGTTTTTCTCGATTGCTTACACACATTTTGTTGTCTCTTCTCAAAATGGTATTTTGTTTTCAGAAGACACGCACAAGCCAGGATTTGAATAGACACTTATAAGAACCAGTCGAACACTGATGTGCTCAATGTAAAACACCATGATGAATGGAAAACACTTCTTCTCCATTCATCTTAATGGCTTAGGCCTTTTTTTTGTTCAGTGTTACACTTACTACAGACAGTACATACATAGGTGTGTTGTAAAACGTTTTTGGAATATTGTTTTTATACTCAAGCTATACAAGGTAACAAATAGATTTTATTTTTCCCACACAAACAATGTAGACGATGGACATCCCAACCAGCCCAGAGGTGCACATACAGTGGTCTACATAGACAGCAACAGAAGACTTTACTCTATACAGTTACAGCAAAAAAATCCTCTCTTCTGTTCCGGGCTGGCCACAGCACCTCATCCACATGACAAGCAATGTTTTCCCTGGCCAAGCAGCGTGGGAAATATGGCCTAGCGTGCCGAATCCAGCCATGAACAGCATCAACGGCTCTATCTCCACATGCGTCTGATTGCTAATTGTAAACCTGCGTGACGGGTGTTTGCCCATGTGATAAGTCAGTGTGCATAGTAGAGCAATTAACTTTAGAGATGTGAATAAGTGTGCTCCTTGTGAAAACAAGAGATCTTCATCATGAAAACTGTGCCAAATGCAGAAAATTGTGTGTAGTGTTTTGAAAAAGGTGTGTCTTAGAACTGCAGTTTGGTTCAGGGGGATGATGTATGAGTTACATGTTGCGGTCATTGTGTCTCAATGTACCAGTAGGTACCAGGACTGTGGTAGCCTAGCGGGTAAGGTGCTGGACTATGGACCAGAAGGTCCAGCTGCCACTGTTGGGTCCTTGAGTAAAGCCCTTAACCCACAATGGCTTGGATTGTAAGATTGTATCAATGTGTAAGTCTGGACATGAGCGTCTGCTAAATGCTGTAAGTATTTGTGTGTAAACAATCAAGAAAAACTTGATTTGTAGGTTGTAGGTTAGAGGGAATATACAGGTAGTGGGGGGACAACCAAAGCAGTACTACTTACAATAGGACAGGCACTACGAACAGTACAGATAAGTAGTGGAAAGTATTCCACAGAAACATAAGTAACTTAGACAAAGAGTCTCTAAACACATCAATCCCTAGTGCAAACTTGTGCTAACAAACTTGAGTGGTAAGGTGGAGAGCTTTTGAGTGAAACTCTTAACTCCCGCCTCTGCTCGTGGATCCACAGCATTGATTGGCTGGTGAGGTGGTTAGCTGTTTACAGAATTAAAAGACAGATTTTTATTTTCTATTATAATTAATTATAATTTTAAGGCCTTTTGTGTTTAGAGAGTGACAAGTTTGTGCAGCTAGTGCTATGTCTTGTAATGTGTTGTGTTTTAATGTGTGAAGAGTTTGCGTAGCTCAGTTACTGTGTTATGTCTGGTAGTGTGTTGTGTTGTGTTTTAATGTGTGAAGAGTTTGCGTAGCTCAGTTACTGTGTTATGTCTGGTAGTGTGTTGTGTTGTGTTTTAATGTGTGAAGAGTTTGCGTAGCTCAGCTACTGTATGTGTTGTAGTGTGTTGTGTTGTGTTTCAATGTGTGAAGTTTGCGTAGCTCAGTTACTGCTATGTGTTGTAGTGTGTTTTAATGTGTGAAGAGTGTGTGTAGCTCAGTTACTGTGTTGTGTTGTGTTTTAATGTGTGAAGAGTTTGCGTAGCTCAGCTACTGTATGTCTTTTATTGTTGTGTTGTGTTTTAACAAGTGAAGAGTTTGTGTACCTCAGTTACTGTTATGTCTTGTAGTGTGTTGTGTTTTGTTTTAACAAGTGCAACGTTTGTGTAGCTGAGTTACTGTATGTTTTGTAGTGTGTTGTAACATGTGAAACGTTTGTGTAGCTCGGCTACTGTATGTTTTGTAGTGTGTTGTGTTTTAATGTGTGAAGAGTTTGCGTAGCTCAGTTACTTTGTCTTGTAGTGTGTTGTGTTGTGGTTAAACAAGTGAAGAGTTTGTGTAGCTCAGTTACTGTGTGTCTTGTAGTGTATTGTGTTGTAATGTGTGAAGAGTGTGTGTGGCTCAGATACTGTGTTGTCTTGTGTTGTGTTGTGTTTTAATGCGTGAAAAGCTTGGGCAGCTCAGTTACTGTTATGTTTTGTAGTGTGTTGTGTAATGTTTTAACAAGTGAAGAGTTTCTGTAGCTCAGTTACTGTATGTTTTGTGTTGTGTTGCGTTTTAATGTGTGAAGAGTTTGCGTAGCTCAGTTATTGTGCTATGTCTTGTAGTGTGTTGTGTTGTGGTTAAACAAGTGAAGAGTTTGTGTAGCTCAGTTGCTGTGTGTCTGGTGTTGTGTTTTAATGTGTGAAGAGTGTGTGTAGCTCAGTTATTGTGCTGTCTTGAAGTGTGTTCTGTTGTTTTTCAACAAGTGCAACGTTTGTGTAGCTCAGTTACTGTATGTTTTGTAGTGTGCTGTGTTGTGTTTTAATTTGTGAAGTGTGCAGCTCAGTTACTTTGTCTTGTAGTGTGTTGTGTTGTAATGTGTGAAGAGTTTGTGTAGCTCAGTTTCTGTATGTTTTGTAGTCTGTTGTGTTTTAGCGAGTGACAAATGTGTGTAGCTAAGTTACTGTGTTATGGTTTGTAGGGAGTTGTGATGTATTTTAATGTGTGAAGAGTTTGCGTAGCTCAGTTACTGTTATGTCTTGTAGTGTGTTGTGTAGCTCTGTAGTTGTGTGGTATTGGAATGTATGAAGAGTTTGTGCAGCTCGGTGATTGTGTTGTGTTGCGTGGTGTTTGGGAGGAGTACGTGCAGCTTTTGCTGTGTCATTGGTGTAGTATGTGTTGTGTTGTATTGTGGTCTTCTGTTTCTAATTGTATCGTTATCACAGCTGCAAGAAAAAGTTTGTGAACCCTTTGAAATTACCTTTTTTTTGCATTAAGTAATGATTCATCCAACACTTTCTGCCTAGACTTTTGACAATCAAGCATGTCTTTGTCAAACACTTTGATTAATCGTTTATAATCCAGGCTGGGCAAAAAAAATCATTTATATTTTAGAATTTATTTGTACCCCCAAATAAATGATTGCAAGCTGTCCAGCCCGCAAAGCCGGCAAAGCAGCAAGCCACGGCGCTCCTTCCACCGGGCGTCACAGCTGGAACGAGGGCTGCGGTGCCTTTCTTTCCGCGGCCCATTGTGTGCTAGAAAATTGCCTATGAATGACCTGAATGCTAGATGATGATTCTGTATTACTCCTACACAGTGTAATGTGTACCGTTCAGTGGAATTTTTTGTAGATCGATGATTATCGTGGTACTGCTCTCGGTATGACTGTAAACACACAAACACAAACACAGGCACTTCGACTGTATGCCTACGTGAACGACGGTAAACTGTACATCTTGCACCTCTGCAAGGTGCACCGAAAGGTCAGGCTTTAGTAAGAGAGGCTTCAGTGCGAGTCTTCAGTCAGCGTTTTAGTTTGGTTTAGGAAGCGTCAGGTTTAAGCAGTGCAAAATGCACAAGTATGGAAGCGATTAGCAAGCCAGAGCGAAACGCCACTGCTGTAAACAGTGGAGCAACTGTGGTCAGCGTGCAGCCTCGGAGACGCACACATGCGTATTGTTGTCGAAACTCACCACTAAGAAGGAAAATAGTCAACAAAACCTAATTGGATAAACGACGACTGGCTGTGGTTGTGCCGGGACAATGAACTGCTGAGGGCTGTGATGTTTTACGAAGAACCCGCCTGCTGTGCCACAGTGTAGCTGCATTGCAACACACAGGCACTCGCTGGAACCCGGTACTGCCACAGACATTTACATTTACATTTACAGCATTTAGCAGACGCCCTTATCCAGAGCAACTTACAATTGGTACAGTCTTACAATCCAAGCAATTAAGGGTCTTGCTCAAGGACCCAACAGTGGCAGCTTGGCAGAGGTGGGATTTGAACCCTGGACCTTCTGGTCCATAGTCCTGTACCTTATCCACTAGGCTACCACAGTCCCACATCCCACAGACATCAGGTCCAGCGTAGTACGGGGAAAAACTGCAATCGATTTTTATATTCAGCTAGTCCTGTGATCACATGTGGAAGTCGATTTTGTATCATGGCAAAAGCCCAATTCATGGTGGTGTAGCAGGCACAGTCCAAAGGTTCTATATTCAGTCTTTTGGTTTCTGCAGTGTAGTTTTGTAGTACTCAAGTCCAATCTCAGGTTCAGGACCATAAACGAGCACTCTGTCTCACTTGGTCTCGGGTTAAGGTGGACTCGAAATTTGTTGATGAGACCAGCCGAGTCTAACACGTCTCTCTGAGGTAACGTTAATTATAAACCGAACTTTATTTCTGTCATTATTGAATATCAATCAGTCCTTTCTCTACATGAAATGAAATCTGAACTCAGATTGGCTAACATGGAAACACAAGTTCCTGCTCTTCTCGTTCTGTATCCAGTCAGCCCAGGAAAAATGTACTGTCAATTTTTCATGTCTTTTAGCAGACGCCCTTATCCAGAGCGACTTACAATTTATACAATCTTACAATCCAAGCAATTGTGGGTTAAGGGACTTGCTCAAGGACCCAACAGTGGCAGCTTGGCAGAGGCGGGATTTGAACCCTGGACCTTCTGGTCCATAGTCCAGTACTTTAACCGCTAGGCTACTAATTTTCATAGTAAAGCTGTGAATTGCTTGACAGTTTTAATGTAAATTTTCACAGTTTGACCATGAAGTTCACAGTTCTACTCTGAATTTTAGATGGTAATTTGGCCGCTTCATGGTTCTACTCTGAAATTTCATAGTACAACTGTAAACTTGGTGGACTATGAACTGACCATGAACTATTTCACAGTTGTACTATGGATTTTGGCGGTGTAATTTGGCCACTTCATGGTTCTACTGTCAAATTTCACAGTACTGTTTTTTCTGGGAGTGAACACGTTTTATTTTGAATCTTCTGACTTCAGATTGCAAGTGTGCATCTTCGCCCGCTTGCTTTATAAGGTTAGTATAGATTATTATAGTTTGTGTTTGAGGACAGATTGAACTGTTACTGTTATGTTTTCACATTTAATAATACTAGATAGAATGGATGTTGCTGGTTCTGATTAAGTTTGAGAGAAGAAGGGAAGCAGAATCATCAGTCGTTTGTTACTATACTTAAGTAGTTTCTTTCATGTATCTTTGCTTGAGTATTTCCATTTTGGGTGACTTTTTACTTGAACTCCACCACATTTCAAAGTCAAATATCATACTTTTCACTCCAATACATTATGTAAGATTTGCCATTCCTTTTGACTTGTACTTCGTGTACCACTGAGAATCACTAGAAGACTAGAATATAATAATATTAGGCTATATATTATTTATTGTTATGTTTTACAATATATATGATGATATTAATATGTACAATGAATGATAATGATTGTAAATTAAAGTACAAACAAATACAATTTTTCCATTTTCTTCTTTTTACTCTCGTATGATGAAAGAAATCGTAATCTGGTCTCGGTCTCGGACTACAAACTCAATGGCGTCTTTCTGTCTTCTTAGGACGAGTTCCACCCGTTTATCGAGGCGCTGCTGCCGCACGTACGCGCCTTCGCCTACACCTGGTTCAACCTCCAGGCGCGCAAGCGCAAATACTTCAAGAAGCACGAGAAGCGCATGACCAAGGACGAAGAGCGTGCCGTCAAGGATGAGCTGCTGGGGGAAAAGCCCGAGGTGAAGCAGAAATGGGCGTCGCGCCTTCTCGCCAAGTTGCGCAAGGACATCCGGCCCGAGTGCCGCGAGGACTTTGTGCTGTCCATCACGGGCAAGAAGGCGCCGTGCTGCGTGCTCTCCAACCCTGACCAGAAAGGCAAGATGAGGAGGATCGACTGTCTGAGGCAGGCCGACAAGGTGTGGAGACTCGATCTGGTCATGGTCATCCTGTTCAAGGGGATTCCGCTGGAGAGCACAGACGGTGAGCGGCTGGTGAAGGGAGCGCAGTGCTCCAATCACGTGCTGTGCGTCCAACCGCATCACATCAGCGTCTCCGTCAAAGAGCTCGACCTCTACCTGGCTTACTTCGTGCAAGAGAGAGGTGAGTTTGCATGCGAGGACGTACTGTTGGGGTGACTGGGCCTTTGGCATTGGATAAAATGGACTTTTTACCACAGTCATTTTAGTGGGAAACAGTAACAGTTTATTGTGGCTCGTGCTCCAGTAAAGTGGGTCTGATGACGCCCCTGCTGTCCATACTTTGGAGATGTTGTTGAGGTGTGGACCTGACCTGTAACAGCGAGCATGTGGGGAAGGGTTGTGAACAGCCATGCCGTTCCAGGATGTTTTTGTTTGGTGTCTTCAGCATGGTATGTTCCCGATGCCACAGACTCTGGCGTTTTGAAAGCTTGTATAGATTTACTACAGTGATCTATGAAGCTTCTCATGTTCCATTTGGAGAAGAATCAAGTCTTAAGTCGTGTTCCGTTGCGGCGTAGCTACCATCTCTAACCCCCAAAGGACAGGAGTCTATGGAAGTCTCAGATGTCAGAATAGCAAAGTTCAAACAGTTGCCCAAATTGCCTAGTTGCTGGTCTGATATAAACAGAACTGACTGCTTTGAGCTTCCATTATGTAGCCATGTGAGCAACATGTACACCGATCAGTCAAAACATTAACACCATCTTCCTTTCTACACCTGCTGTCCATCTGATCAGCTCCACTTACCGTATTGATGCGTTTTGTAGTTCTACAATTACAGACTGTAGTCCATCTGTTTCTCTGCATACTTTGTTAGCCCCCTTTGCTCTGTTCTCTAATATTCAGGACCCCCACAGGGCAGGTACTATTTGGGTTTTGCTGGTACGAGTAGCACTGCTTTTTTTAAAACACTGTGCCCACTCACTCTCCATGCTATCTACTCCACTTTGTAGATGAAAAGTCACTAGCTCATCTTTTGTTGCACAGTTTGGCTTAGTCATCCTCTAATCCTTCATCAGTGCTGACAGGGCACTCTTGGTGTGAATACTTTTGGCTGATGTACTATTCTCAGTCATTGAGCTGTGCTGGTCCAGTGAGGGTCCTGACCACTGAAGTACAGGATCTTGTGGGTTCACAACCTGCAGCCAGGTGGAAGGCATGGGATGGAAATTCTGGACGGTTTGCATATGGATTTTGTTTCCATTATTCCAACATTTTGTCTTCGGCTTGGGTCTCCAGTAGGGGTGGGCGATATGTTGATGTTTCAACATGTCGTGATCAATTTTGTTATCGTGATAGACCATATGCTTTTCTGAGCATATCGAGCTTGAAGTACACTGCATGTTTAGTTATAAAGAGTATAATGAGTTTAATTTGGATTGTTGGAGTATCCGCATTGTAAAACACTGAGCACCTGTAGAAGAAATAAGGTAATCAGTAGGGATTTATTCATGTTTTATTCACGTTCATTCTTGTCAGAGTTGTGGGAAGACTGGACAGAGTGGTAAGCAATGCCAGAGCATCAGAGGGCTTCTCATACACTGCCTGTTGTGCCTGAATGCATTGCCAAGACTTAACTGTGCCACGACTGGCACCCCTTGTCCATGATTGCCTGTGCCCAGTGAATTCTGGGATAGGCTCCAGACCGTAGTGCTGGTCAGTGCTGTGATGAAATGAATCAACGATACTTTAAAGCTGCCCCATGCGGTATGAGATTAAAGGGCTTGGGGGTAGAGGTGGGTATTGTTTGCATTTTATTGATTCTGATTCCGATTCTGCGTATCGATTTCGGTTCTTGTTGATTCCAAAATGGTGGAAATAAATGTGCCAATTGTTTAGGTATAGAATGTCTTTGTTTTTATACATTTCAACTGGGTGATTCATGAATTTAAGCCTCTTCATTGCTAATGAGAAAAGTGTATCACAGGCTAGCTGTACTGGATATGCTAGCAGTGTCTGTGGAGCTGACTAATGCAGGAGTCTAAAAGGCTTAACATGACCAAACCTTAAAGTGGTTTAAAGTACTAAAGCAGTGACTTAGGAACACCAAGCTTCTCTTTAGTTACTACTGGTAATAAGTATTCTCTATTGCTGAAATGATGAACATGGGGTCCAAATGGAAGTAATAATCTTTACGTTAAGCTTTTTTTCTTGTCATAGGTTTCAGTGGGGGAAGAAAAATGTAATGTAAGAATGATGACTTTCCTTTTGGATCACAGGTTCGTCATTTCAGCAGCAGAGATTACTTATGACCAGTAATAAGTGAGAGAAGTTTGGTATTTCTAGGTCTCTGCGTTAGGACAGTAAGCCACGTTAAGCTTTGTTCACGTTAAGCGTTTTAGACTCTCCCAGCTGACGTGGCATTTTGGCAGTGGGTCGAACCCGGTACACTGCTGAAGCTCAATATCATGCTGTTGAATTAGATGTTTGGCCATGTTGGAGGTGCAACATTATTGATATTAGATCAATTTTCTACACATATTGTATTGTAGGCAAACGTTTGGGTGCTTTTGAGCCATACTTTTGCACTAATCATGGCCGTGTAGGAACCAACTGGTGGACAAATTTCATTTGTAACGTGTCATTTTGGAACCGAATTGGAACCAGGTTTGCATACAAAACCCTACTTGGGGGTGGCGACAGCAATACAAAGACTTTGTAATGCAAAAGCTGCAGATTTTGTAGTTGATTTTAGTGATTGCATAGAAACTAGGTTGAAGGTTAATGTGGCGTTTGGGTGTCTTGGTTCTTGTTCAGGCATCGTAGAGGCCGAGTATGGGATATTCACTTAATCCCGACTTCCCTGCGATGGACTGGTTTACCAAAGAGGACAAAAAATAGTCAAAATAAGAAGAGGAACAACTGTCATACTCAAACGAGAAGACTGTATCTCCAATCCTTTACAAGACATCGGTCTCCGCGTCTTGTGGTCGATGCGCGTAACATGCTGCGGTGCTAGCGGCCAGGTCGCGCTGTACGAGCCTGTCTCTCATCGGTGGCATGTTTAACCAGCAATCACGCTGCAGGATATAAAGGGGAAAGGGATTCTGAGAAGCCGCCGCTGCTGTTAGTAAATACAGTACTGAGAATTGGCGCTCTGTACAGCTACAGAAAATCCCGGCTGCACCAGATAGCTGCCGGGCGACAGGCGTGCACTCGACGTGTTTGTGTAAATCACAGAGGACGGCTCGGTTCAGCCGGCAGAAAAAGTGACATGCTGAGTCATTCCGGCTCGCACAGGACGGGCAGAGACGATGTTTAGCCTAGCTCCTAACCGAAGCCTGCATGTTTTTCTTTTCGAGACTGTAGATAATACATCTGGAGAGAATCGGCTTTACCAACACAGAAAGAGAGAGAGAGGGAGAGTGAGATTGAGAACAAGCAGAGCTGAGCACCAGGAAACGCAAGCAATCATAAATCATTTGAAATGAGTCCGGGTGGCTCTGGCAGGCTGGGCAATGTGTTAAATTTTACAGTGGTGTATAAACCAGCGCTGGTTGGCACCGAACAGACGGATTCTACCCTTGCCTCACACACACACTCGCACACCTCACTGTGTACGCACTCACACACCTAGCCAGCTCTTCTTTGCACAATCAGTCACTAATTTATAGAATGATGAGATGTAGTTATGCATAACCTAGGTTATGCTTCAGTTAGTGGCTGCAGTGGCCATTTCACGACAAGATCATGGTTATATAAACTTGTCATACATACTCATATCTAGGCCTGGGCTAAGAAATCGATACGGCAATATATTGTGATGTTATTTTCGTAATATACTACATCGATTTTCAGCTCAAAGTATTGTTTTTTTTTTTTGAAGGAAGGAAAAAGACACATTTTAAATAGGGTGTAGACTACAGTCTCCGCTCCTGTAGATGGCGCAGTACAGTGTCTACGTTGCGCAATGTATCGTGATATAGTCGTATCGTGACCCAAGTCCTTTCCTATAACCATCTCTACTCATATCTGGGTCAATTTAGCGTCATCAGTTAACCTGACGCATGCCTTCGACTGTGGGAGGAAACCGGAGTACCCAGAGTAAGCCCACAAGGACACGGGGAGGATGCAGATTCCACACAGCTGGTTTTCACTCCAGTAATCGGAGTACTAATAACATGTATACGAGTAACCGGATTATAATCGGTGCTTTCAGTCTGCACATGTGCATGAGTGTTCCCCCATGGTTGCCAGGTCCACGTATTCTAAAGACTTAGCTTTATTTGGCCACTTTTTTCCATTGAGTTTAGGGGTGTTTTTTCTTGCTGGATCTGGCAACCCCGGAATTAACTAAAGGCGGTGGAACTCTCGAACTTTTTGTGGAGACTGAAACACAGTGTATACGTGAGAAAACGAATCATTCGATGGTTTAACATTAAAGTTTGAAGCTTACGTCACATATGTCTGTGAGATTATTGGCTGGTTGCAAAATCCAATTATTACCTGAGCCATGTAAATTCAGAGGTTTCCCATCATCTGATTTGATTACTCGAGTGCACGTGTACTCGTTGATCAACAACAGTGGCAGCTTGGCAGAGGTGGGATGTGAACCCCGGACCTTCTGGTCCAGAGTCCAGTACCTTAACCGCTAGGCCACCACAGTCTCATGCTGGATAAGAGCATCTGCTAAATGACTACACGTCAATGCAGAAACAATAAAAATGTGCTGGGCATTATTTAACAAATTATATGATTATAATAGTGCATCACATTAAACCAACGTATTTGTTGGGTGCATATTGGTGTCAATAATGGAGAGCTCATGAAACATGAGAGTCACCATGTTGGCAGATCTCAGAGTGAGGTTTTTGGAAGATCTCTGCTAAAAGTCGAGGAGACACACGTGTGAGATAGCTGGAGTCTTTTTGCTTGGGAGAAAATCTTAATTAATGGAGTCTTTCCATTTGATCTCAGTGTTGTCTAGGAGGAACTACAGAGACTGGTGTTGAGTCCTAACTCTGGATTCACTTGAACGCAGCATGCTTGTTTTTGCGTACCGCTGCTTAGCATGTTTAATTCTAGGATGATACAGATTGTGCAAACTTTACAGACAATTGTTTTCTTGGATCATGTCGGACCAGTGTTGGATTTTGTAAAACCAAACCATGTCCACGTAACGGAAGTCGCTCATGTTCAGAGTCATTTACCTGAACTGTCCCTTTTATGATTCCTTACAGCAAAGCGTGAATAATCTGCAAAGGCTGTGGTATGAACACCATGGCCAAATCTTCTGTCACACGCTATACACCGTCATACCACCCAGCCCTACGTTCGTAGATTTTCGTAAGTTCAGTCGGATGTACGTTTCTGCGAAACATCTCTCTGAGGGAGTTTCCACAAGCCGTTACATAATCAACACTACATCAGGTTTGCCATAATATCATCCAGCGTTAATTAAAAGCATTTATTCAGCTCTTTTCTTGTCTGCTGTGATAAGGTTGAACTGATGGGTGTTTGTGTGCGTGACGAAGAGCGGTCGGTGTTTCAGAATGATGAGTGTGTTGTAGCAGCAGCAATGACTCACTATGGAGTACGGGTATGGAGTGTGTGTATTGGCTGCAGTCGCCCCGCTGACGTATTGCCTTTATTAGATTTATTCTCATTTAACGAAACAGTGACATACATAGTAGGACTAGTAAGAGGGTTTTTTGGTTTGATTTTGTAAGAATGTATACATGTCTAATCAGGTAACCAGTGTCCAAATGACTGGTGCGTCGTGAGATGACTGATTTCAAGGTTATTATTCACATTTGACCCATTTTCAGCTGCATTACTCCAGTGTCCTAATTGTAATTAGTGCTAATTATTTATTAAAGAACCCTGCTATTCATTTAAACAAAGCGTGCAATTCGCCTTTTCCTGGGCTGCAAGTTATGTAGTGCACGGTCATTCCTAAAGTTCAATTTAAGGCCAAAATGAAGCAGCTTTCTCAGCTCCATTGTTGTTTTCTGAAATGTAGACCATTTAATATATCAGATGTCGAGAAGATTTCATACAAAGCTTCCACAGCTGTCCTGTGAGAAAAGCAATGGGTGTAACCAGCGAATAGCAGGAGGTCAAGGTGCACAACTACACAAGAGCGGATGTGGATCAGACTCAGTAAATTAGGAGGACAGAAGCCCTACAGGTCCTTAGTTTAGTTGCTGTTTTACTACACATAGCAGTGTGACCTCTCAGATCAAAACTGGTTAATAAAACGAAAAGATTAAAGTGGGTGAAACAACAGATGGTGGATGAGTGGAAAATAATAGAATCCCATTGAGCTTTTGCTCAGCAGAAGGTCAGAGAAAATGTCCTATGAGCCACTCACTTCTTTTTGGAGGAGCACCAGAAGACATGGGTTCAAATTTATTCTGTAGGTCTGCAACAAACAACTGTTTGGATTAGTGATAGACTGATTAATCAGGCCGATTAATGCCATTTTGAAATAACTGGCATCAGTGGATATATCCAGTATTCAAAAATAGTGGGGAAAATGCAAAGCAACTTTCCTTCATTAGAACTTGCAGCTCATAAACTGAGAGTAAAGTTAATAACAAAAAGATGCTGATATCATGTGCACTACTGTAACATTTATTTTTTTCCAGAAAGAATGTGATACTGTTACCTGGTAATAAATGTTGTAGTTAAGAGCAGTGAAACTAAATAAAAAAATTAAAAAAAACAGAGACAGTGCATTTATAGCTTAAATAAATGTTCATTTAAGTTCAGCTGTCAGGTGTCTCCTATATTGCTTTTAGATTTATCAGTTGCAAAAGAAAAAAAAACAAGTGATATCGGCACCACCATCGGTCACCCTGCTCTCTAAATATCGGTGTTGGTTAACAATATCACCAATAGTTTTGATCGTCAAATAATGTAGTGATTATTGGAACGAGTAATCGATGATCCGGATTACGACCCACTCAGTTACTAAATAACTCATATAGCTATCAGTCTTTACATTTAGCTTGAGGTTGTTTTCTGAATTTGCCAAATAACAGTGAAGACAAAGATGAATATCTTATTCATAAACTCACTGTGTTGATGAACTTTCCTGCCGATACAGAAGATAAATGCAACTCCTACAAAACGCAATCTATGTTTCCTGTCAAATTTCAAACTAATAATGTAGTAGCAATAAAATTTAACAAGACCAAATCAGAAAATCAACATCTCCAGCCTTATACCTGAGGTGCGTTCATACACACACACACACACACACACACACACACACACACACACACACACACACATATATATATATATATATATATATATATATATATATGCCTTGAATAAGTGGGTAAGGGCTGTTGGTATTCCTCCCTCCTCCCCCTCGACCTTCACCTCCACTTGTCTGGGTTGGAGAGGCGGTCTGACAGTCACCTGACCTGCCTAATGGCCTACAAACTCTAGAGTGTAAACTCAATGCTGAGAGAGAGAGAGAGAGAGAGAGAGAGAGAGCATTTGTTCTTAAAGGTACAGTGTCTAATTTGACCTACATCAGTCACTTGCTGCAATCCTTTCTTTTCTCTTTTTGTTAGGGTGGGTTTGCTAGTGAAGAATTTACTTGTTCTCCTCTCTCAGCCAACTCAACACACACACACACACACACACACACACACACACACACACACACACACACACACACAGAGCGAGGCAGGAATGTGCTCCAGTGCTCCAGCAGCGGAAATTTGGGAGGAGTGAGAGGATGAGGGTCAGCTTGGGTCAAGTTCAGCAGTTCAGTCAACCTCCAGCAGAGGGAGTGGATGAGCACACGCTTCTCTTCAAAGCGTAACATCCTTTTCATCAAATTTTCTATTGTAACAAATCAACACCATGGTCAAAATGGTTGCCTGGAGTTAAAAGTCACCAAAGAAACAAACTACCTGAATTATTTGGTGTTAAAAAGAATCATTAGCTCAATCAGCTAACTACAGTATATTACTAGCTAGATTAGCTGGATATAATAAGCTTAGCTTTCTCTGAAACATTATTGTTCTGTGGATAGAGCATTCTGTGGATGTGGCGTTGTGTAGATGAGGGATTCTGTAGTTGAACCATTCTGTGGATGCCATGTTCTGATGTTGATACATTCTGTGGTTGTGCTGTTCTGTGGATGCCATGTTCTTTGGCCGGGCCATTCCTTGGTTGTGGCATTCTGTGGATGAGACATTATGTGGGAAGCTGTGTGTTTGCGGCGTTCTGTGGTTGGACCAATCTTGGTTGTGGCATTCTGTGGATTAATGTGTAGATGGCGTGTTCTGTGGATGAGGCATTCTGTGGACGTCGCGTTGTGTAGTTGGGACGTTCTGTGGCTGTGGCGTTCTGTGGATAGGAGATTGTGTAGGCATTCTGAGGATTGGGCATTCTGTAGACTGAGATCGTTCTGTGGATGGGGCATTCTCTGAACGTGAGTTCTGTGTAGAGGGTGTTCTGTGGATGGGGTGTTCTGTGTGTCGCCATTTCTGTGGTTGTGATATTCTGCGGATCAATGGTGCATTCGGTGGATGGGGTGTTCTGTGGATTGAGTGTTTTGTGGATGGGACGTTCTGTGGATGGGGTGTTCTGTGGATTGAGTGTTTTGTGGATGGGGTGTTCTATGGATGGTATATTTTGTGGATGGGACGTTCTGTGGATGGGGAGTTCTGTGGATTGAGTATTTTGTGCATGGTATATTCTATGGATGGGGTGTTCTATGGATTTTATATTTTGTGGATGGGACATTCTGTGGATGGGGTGTTCTGTGGATAGGAGATTGTGTAGGCATTCTGAGGATTGGGCATTCTGTAGACTGAGATCGTTCTGTGGATGGGGCATTCTGTGAACGTGAGTTCTGTGTAGAGGGTGTTCTGTGGATGGGGTGTTCTGTGTGTCGCCATTTCTGTGGTTGTGATATTCTGCGGATCAATTGTGCATTCGGTGGATGGGGTGTTCTGTGGATTGAGTGTTTTGTGGATGGGGTGTTCTATGGATGGTATATTTTGTGGATGGGACGTTCTGTGGATGGGGTGTTCTATGGATGGTATATGTTGTGGATGGGACGTTCTGTGGGTGGGGTGTTCTGTGGATTGAGTGTTTTGTGGATGGGGTGTTCTATGGATGGTATATGTTGTGGATGGGACGTTCTGTGGATGGAGTGTTCTGTGGATAGGGAATTCTATAGATGGATCCACCATTCTCTGGATGAGTCACACTGTGGATGGGGCATTTTGTGCATGTAACATTCTGAGATAATCTGATTATGTAACCCTCTCTTTCTTTTTTGAAATACATAATGGAATACATTTAGGATAGTGTATTCAGCATTCAGCTCTGAAGCCATTTTCATAATTTGTCCATTCCTTTCTCTATGAACCCTTTTATATGGTACCTCTCTCTCTCCCTCTCCCTCATTTCTCTAATTATGTTTTACGTTTTTATCTTCTTTGTTAATTTAATTCAATTCAGTTTCAGATCAACTCAATGAAATGCGATGACCTGTACCAGCTCAGCGTTATTATAGTTTTCATTGTCCTTTATTCTCAGTCTGACTCGTTTCTGTCTCTCATACTCCCACTCTTCCTCACCATCCCAAATGTTCCTCATTAGAGGAGTCCTGACAGAAACTGAGCGAGAGACACTTTGTGAGAGAGAGAGTGAGAGAGAGAGCGATATGAAGAGAGTGAACTGTAGTCTGTGTGTCTGTGGGAAAATCTATATGGCTGCAGTACTTTCCCACCCACACGTCGTGTCTGTCCA
The DNA here is from genome assembly GCA_025084515.1 of Ancistrus triradiatus. Taxonomy (NCBI): domain Eukaryota; kingdom Metazoa; phylum Chordata; class Actinopteri; order Siluriformes; family Loricariidae; genus Ancistrus; species Ancistrus triradiatus. The sequence goes on from JAJAGP010004765.1 coordinate 18,301, forward strand.
TGTTCAATAACTTAATGGATCTGTGATTCCTGTCTCGGTTCCACTTCCATATATCCATTCAGATCATTTCCATGAGCTGCCACAGTGTGTTTAACGTGAAGAGAGGAGCCTAAATGTGATAAGTATGGAAAGACAAATATTTGAAGGAGATTTTGAAATGTGTTATGCACGAACTTACCACCCAGGCAGTCTTTCTTAATCAGCAGTCCACCAGGCATGAACTAGCCTACACTACCAATATAAACTACATTTTTATTCAAATAAAAAAGCCCTTATCAAAGCAAATGTGCCTTGCATTTAGTACCTTGTGCGACCTTTATTCTTCTATAAAGCTAGGTGAGGATAGAGATAAAAGCAATGAATCTGAGATTTATTTTAGTCCAGAATCTACCCAGATCCCCCAGACTCCTCTTCTGTGGACTCTCCTCTTTAGGTCACCCAACAGGCTCTTTGAACCATTTGCTCAAACGTTGTCATGTTCGAAGATCATACTATAACCCAGTTGAAGCTACGTCCCAGAGGCTGCCAGATTGATGCCATTTCAGTGTCGTTGGAGGGTCCAGATCCTATATCGAAATTCACTGGGTGCAAATGAACGTGCTCTCTGGATGGGACTGTCTTGGTCCTCCCAAGGTTTCTTCCCCATCGCATTTAGGGAGTTTTTCCTTGCCACTGTCAAACAGGTTTGCTCAGTGGGCTTACATAGTTGTAAAGCTGCTTTTCAAAAATGCTTGGTTGTAGGCAAAGTACTATATAAATTAATCAGACTTTTTTTTTTTTGCTTTGGCTTTTGACACCAGTGCATCACAGCAACTGCACCAGCTGACCTTCATGGTGGAAGCCCAGACCAGGGTTTGAACTTTGGTTCGGATGGAACTGATGTTTGTTGGCATTACTAAATTATTCATACTATGTATAGTACAGTGTGGCTAAAAAAAGGTGTTAGGCCACCATTGGATGTGTTGTTTTAGAAGTGGTATAATGAACATATACAACATATTATCAATGACTGGACCCAAAAATTTCAAACTTGGATTCTTCACTCCATAACACTCTTTTCCACCGATCTTCATTCCAATCTTTCTTAGCTTTAGCATATTTTAGCCTTTCCACCCTGTTCCCCTTCCAAAAATTAGTGGTTTCTTGGCTGCTACCCTTTCAAAAAGACCATTCCCGATCAAGCTTCTTCGGACTGTAGAAGGGTCAACTTCCCGATGAAGCTGCATATGCTGCTATGGCTCAAGTGTAAGGACAGGTCACACTAAATACTTGCCACTGTAGCGTATAGAAGCTTATTTCTGTTTTTTTCTTTCATTTTTTAAATACTGCATACATACTCCCTGTACTTTCTGGACATTTTCTAATAAAAGAGGCCGATGAATAATTATATATGGTCATTATACGGTTGCTAAAACAACAAATCTGTTGGTGGCATGGTGGCCTAAGACTTTTGCACAGTTCTGTATATGTTAAAAAATATCACACAGCTTTCACACATAGTGTTTCACCATGATATATTGCCATAGATCAGAGATCAGTGATAAAGAGACAGAGCTACACCTTATTACGGTATTTAATCAAATGATGTTTGTCTTCAAATTGCTATTAGATATGGATCCTTTTTGGCTGTTATGCACCCTGCAAACTGAAGCTCCCTGTTGTAGATCACTGTCTTAGTGCACATGCTGTAGATTAGGCCCTACAGCTGGTAACTGGGGTGGTGGGGTGGTAGGGTGGTATTAGGGACGTCCGTTGCATGTATACCCAGAAAACAGCGCGGTGTGTCATACGTGACCTTGCAGTCTGGAGCAGATAACAAGGCATGAAACCTCACTGATTACACCACGGCCGAGTCTGATAAGCCCGCTGGCTCTGAACTCACTGAATTTAAGGGCTGGAAGTGCCAGTGTGTGTGGTGATTAAACTGCTGACGTGGCTTAAGTTACAAAACAGTTCAGTTTTTGTGCGAACGTCACTTTTATTTGGCAGTGAAATGTCCAGCATTGCATGGTTGTGTGTGCATTAGCAAATCTGTTTTTTTCTGCAAAATTGGGTTTATATTAGTGCTGTCATATTTCCATTTACCTTTAGCAGACCCCTGAATCACTTACAACTAGTACATAAAAGGTACAGCCAAAGCAACTGAGAGTTTAATGCCTCCCCTTTACACATGAGTCTCCCTTAGTTTCACGATTGCACTCAGGTGAAGAGATGACACAAAGGCAGACGTAGGTGTGAGAGAGACAGAACTATTAAACACACAGGCAGAATAAAAATAGTGAGTGATGAAATAAAGCACACACTCACAAGCACACAAGCAATACGCATTAACATAGTGAACACACAGAGGGCTGAGCTAATGCTAACAGGCTATATACAAACACACTGGGGGCTAGGATAAACAGGCGATGTACAAGACAACACAAGGTTACGATGCTACAGCTAGCAATAATAAGAGATGCACCTAAAACAAATTCAGGGAAAGATACAGACAGGAAGCTAAAGAATAATGAACAACCAATAACGCAGGAGGCTAAGGCTAACAGACAAGAAGTTTCACAGGAAGACAAACGTTAATGCTATCGAACGACAAGTAACACAGGACGCTAAGGCTAACAAACAACAAATTTCACAGAAAGCTAAAGGTTAATGCTAATGAACCACAAGTAGCACTGAAAGCTAAGGCTAACGCTTACAAACCACTAGTTTTGCAGGAAGCTAAAGGTTAATGAGCAACCAATAACGCAGGAAGCTAGCACAGGAAGCTAAGGCTAACCAACAACAAGTTTCACAGGAAACTAAAGATTAACACTAACAAACAACTAGTTTTGCAGGAACCTAAAGGTTAATGCTAACAAACGACAACAAGTAGCACAGGTAGCTAAAGGTTGACTCTAATGAACAACCAGTAACGCAGGAAGCTAGCACAGGAGGCTAAGGCTAACCGACAACAAGTTTCACAGGAAGCCAAAAGTTACAACAAATGACAAGTAGCACAGGAAGCTAAAGTTAATGCTATCGAACAACATGTAACACAGGAAAGGTTAATGCTAACAACAACAAGTGCCACAGGAAGCTCAAGGTTAATGCTTACAAACAAGTAGCAAAGGAAACTAAGGCTAACAACATCAAGTTTCACAGGAAACTAATGGTTAATGCTAACCGACAACAAGTCTCACAGGAAGCTAAAGGTTAATGCCTCCTGTGTTACTGGTCATTCGTTAGCGTTCACCTTTATCTTCCAGTAAAACTTGTTGCTCGTTAGCCTTAGCCCCCTGTGCTACTTGGAGTTTGTTAGCATTAACATTTAGCTTCCTGTGCTACTTGTTGTTTGGTAGCATTAAACTGTAGCTTCCTTTGCTACCTGTTGCTTGTTCCTTTAGAGGATAGAGGAAGCAACAGGTAGCAAAGGAAGCTACAGTTTAATGCTACCAGATGTTACTGGAAATGTTACTGGAAGATAAAGGTTAACGCTAACAAACGACCAGTAACACAGGAGGCTAAGGCTAACAAACCACAAGTTTCACAGGAAGCTAAAGTTAATTCTAATGAACACCACTTGCACAGGAAGCTAAGGCTAACGAACCACAAGTTCCATAGGAACCTAAAGGTTAATGCTAACAAATAACAACAAGTAGCAATGGAGGCTAAGGTTAACGAATAACGAGTTTTCACAGTAAGCTAAAGTTAATGCAAACGAACACCACTTGTACAGGAGGCTAAGGCTAACGAACTTCAAGTTTCTTATTCACTTAAGCCAGGTTAAGGGTTGCCAGACAGCCAGTGCCTCTTTATTTATCATTAATTTCTATTGCATATTAACAGTAACACTCGGCTGGGGAAATCACCGAAAATGCTTTGCCCACCACCACGGAGACCTAGGATTGTCTCAGGCATTATGCGGTAACATAAGCTTTGTCTGAGGGAGGGGTGGGCCGGTCGGGGGATCAGCAACCCCATCAACCCTGTCCGTAAGAGTACAAGAATCTATGACTGTTTAAACTACGGAAATACTGTAGGTGTTTAAGAAATTTTAAAAAATGCTTCCCGTATTGGCACCCAGTCTAAGGGATAAGCTCCGGAGCCTCCAGATTAATGTGGTTACTGGAAATATATGATCGTGTCACGTTATATCATGTCACCCCCACCTCCAGCCGTCGTCAAATAAAAAGCTTTCAAGAAAGTTTCATATGATTTCTGTTTGTCTAATACAGGCTTGTTAAGCGGTATTGTGTAACGTTACTTACACTTACGCATGCATCACAGCGCATTTTCTTGTAACGGCAACGATGCTGGATTTCAAAGGCAGTGCGTATTTGTGGCTTTTATGGTATTAGGCTGGTTGGAATGATTTATTGGGCTGCTTTTGTGACACGAACCTGGCAACCCTGGTGCTGTACTGCAAACGCGCTCCAGCAGCAGGGCCGTTAAAAAGCACTAAACGCTGCTGTATTAGTGCTCACTGCGCCGCTCACTGATTTGTGTGCTGCTTCCTCGCTCGCGCTGCTCACTCTAATGGTGCTGTGTGTGCGTGAATGTGCACGTGACGGTGAGCGTGCGTGTGCGTGTGTGTGTGTTTAAGGTTCCTGGGAGGTCACTTGCTAGGAGACTTGAGTTAGTGATTATGCAGGATGTTGGGAATAATTAAAGGAGTGTAAAGAGGGGGGCTGAGATCTGCAAGAGTTCGCTCTGTTGTGTGTGTGTGTGTTTGTGTGTGTTTGTGTGTGTGTGTGTGTGAGAGAGTGAGATGCAGGGTGTTCCTGTGTCTTAGGGAAGCACGCTGGCATCTGTTGCAGTGCAGATAGACATCTCCATCTACCCGGTCTGCTTGTAATAGTGTGTGTGTCTTGGGGAAGGAGTCAAGTTTATGTATCACTGTGAGGAAGAAAAGAATGGTAACCTAAAGCAAACCACCCCTTTAATATAAAGTGCTGAGCATTTCCCACTGTATTCACCAACACAGTCGAAATGCTTCGAATTTCCTTTGTAAAGAGTAAACAACCTGGCAATCTAAGGGCCATAAACCAGCGAACCCAGGTGTGATTTAAAAGCAGATGCTGTACAATAAAGGCAGTGATTTTTACATAATACTATGCAGGAACATGTACAAAATAATCAGAAAGCCTGTTCAAATCAGATTTTAGTTATACAGTGGTACCCTGCACACTTGCTTAAACTTGTATGAGTTGAGCTGGGCGACTCTTCACGATTCAATACACAATGATTCAGGTTCACAGTAGTCCTCGCAGATCTCTGCTATTTTTTAGCATGCTTTCCTTTATTTCAATATCTACAGTACTGTTTTATTAGTGCAAATAAGTCTCAGTGGGTCCTACAAAGGTTAGTTTATAAGAGCGAACCAGACGAAAATAGGAATTGAATGCTCCAGAACACAGGCTACAGTTCTTGGGAGCTTTGTTAATGCCCGGAGTTCACCAATAGAGTAAGTGTTTTGCTTTTGCTGTTCACTTTCAATCCATTACTCACTAAATTGCATGAGATTTTTCATCACTTTATTATAAAACAAGCTTTGTGTTAATGATTTTGGCCAACTGTAGGTTAATGTAAGTGTCATGGGCTATGATGCATTATAGACCGCTCTACCAAACACTCGTTAAACTCATCAGTTCATGATATATTTATCTTATGATGGATTTGTTGAACATATCCCCATCATAAATCAGGGAGCACCTGTATAATACAACTGCATTAATGCATATAATGCCTCAGAACGGATTCATTCAATTTACATTATTCCTTATGGGAAAGATTTGCTCGTTGTTTTCGGTTCTCGACAAGGCTTCTGGAACGACTTAATGACGAGAACCGAGTTACCATTGTTATCATTGTGGCCGATCGATTGGCCGGTGACTGGCTGGTTTGAGCGTGATCGGTTGATCAGTCTCACACAATGCACAATGGCGACAGCGGAACAAACGCAGCCACTCATAAACAGTACATGGACCAAATTCTGAATTAAATGTTAATAACTTTAATTCAGAATTCAGTTCATGTGTGTACAGCGCTTTAAACACGGCTCAGCCACTCGCTGGTTCGTTCATGAGACTGCTAAATGACTAGATGTAGATGTAAAGCAGGACAGATGTGCACGTACTATTTTAATGGTTTAAATTGGATGCAAATGGTAACCCATTTGAAAGCCATTACTTGAATTCTTGATCAATAGCCAGTTGGGACGGGGTTTTGTAACTGGAAATTCCTGAAGGTTTCTTCATCAGGAGCAGAGATTCCTGCTTTGTTATGGCTTTAGCAACGCTTTACCAGAGCCCACGTACACAGTGCTTGGCTAGGAATATGATTCCATGACTAACCCGGCAACCGTACCTGCCCTTCTTGTGTTTGGTTTGATAAACTCTTGTTCTTGTTGATCCTGAAATGCATAGTGCTTCCATTTCTAGTAAATGTAAGGCTGCTCATGTAATTTAGTTTTAAAAAGTCTATAGCTGTGCATACTATGGCACTGTTATATTTGCAAACGTAGGTATAAAAGTATATGTTTCTGGGATTTGTATCAGACACTATTATGAATAAAATCAGAATAAAAAGCGTTATAATTTCTGATGTCTGACCTATAGCACAGATGCTTGTGCAAGCTGGACTGAATTTCCCCGCAACGTTCACGTCGTTCTTACTATGTGTAAGCCTTTTCTCTGTTACCGCAAATGGGAAATTAAATTGGTATCGGTTTCCTCCTTTATATCGAAGTCAGTGCCTGAAATGACGACAACGGAAGGCTCTTCCCCAAACAGGAAGTGCCACTCTTTTCGCTTTCCTTTAAGCTCTGACCTCGCAGCATGATTAAACCCGTCCATTTGCAATAACTGAAACTCTACCACACTGCTCGAGCTTTTAGAAAGGTGCATTTTTACTGCTCTTTGACGCAAACATCTGCAAGTGAGAAATGGTGGGGTTTCTTTCTGACTGCGTCCTCCTTTCATGTGGCGTGATACGACAAACTAAAACTCCAAGGCAAACTATTGTCTTAAAAGTTTCCCACTTTTGACCCCACGTTTGTGTTGGTAATCCGTCAGTGACTCAGACGTTTTGACATCCTCTGCTGGATGTGTCGCATTGCTGTGACCCGAAGCTCCTCCTGTTTGAAAAAGCTGCCTTATTTCCAGAACTGAGAGGAAAATGTGCCGCATCAGCAGATTACGATCATGTTTGGATTTAATAAACTCATTCCACATTGCTTCTTTATCTGTCTGTGTATATTGGACGTCAGTCAGTATGTTATATCAGATTAAACTTCAAAGTGCTCACAGATGATTTATGCCCATGCTGGAATTTTTAGATTTGCGTTTACCGCCGCTGTTTGTAAAACTCAACTGATAATGAATCTGAAAACAGTACATCAGTCAAACTGTGGTCCACATTTTATTTTGACACTAAATTAGATATACCATTGTTTTAGCGATTGTAGAATTACCATATAGTATTATTTCTCATTCTCTTTATTAGAATACAACCAGAAAGTACAGGAAATTTATATGTCGTATTAAAAAAATCTGAAAAACAGCTTCTATAAGCCACAGTGGATGTCAGTTTTGGTCTTTTTGGAAGATGGTCTTTTTGGAAATTTAGATGCCAGGATATTACTTTTTTGAAGGGGTCAGGGTGAAAAGGCTAAGATATTCAAAAGCTCACAAAGATTGGAATGGAGATAATTGAAAAGAGGATTATTGATTGTTTAATCCAAATTTTAAGGATAAGTAGTCAACAATATGTTATATATGGTCATTATGCCATTATAAATCAAATGGTGACCTGAAACTTTTGCACAGTACAGTATATTTAATTAATTTAATACACAATAAGAAACTGTTTTGGGATGGGAATATTTTCCTTATTGGTATTCTGTAGTCTTTGGCTAAAATGGATGCTTTTAAATGTTTTATTTAATATGTCTAAAGTAACTCTTTTGAAAGGAAAACATAGTACCATGAGTATGAGGCTTCCACATGTTTAGCAATTTAATGCAGTCTTTTGGGAACATTTGCTTGAGAAAACATTACACTACAATGGTTCTGGGGTAATTTGTGGATTAATGAGCTTGTTTAATAAAGCGCTTACTGGAACTATTTTTTGCATCTGTTTTCTTTTTCCCCCCAACAGCACTGAATAATGTCTTCATAATACTTTTTAGGATTAGGGTCATTTTTTCTACTTACATTTTACAAACTGATTGTACAAAAAGGAGTCCTTTTCGGCAGGAGACAAAAACTTTAGAATACGACAATATAAAACTGACTTTAAATGAGAAACACAAGAGGTTGGAATAAATATTAATCTCCCTTTAATCAGAGTATGGTGAAAAACATGCGGCTTTCAGATTAACTTTGGTTAATATTTAAAGAAACTGTAAAATCTTGGTTGGATAGCCAGCCACACTTTTGTGTAAGACTGTAGAATTCTAAGCATGAGATTAGAATCCTAAATAGGGTGGGTTTTGGAAAGGACTTCACGATACGATACATGGGTCACGATACGATTATATCACGATACATTGTAGCCTAGCTGTTAAGATACTGGACTATGGACCAGAAGGTCCAGGGTTCAAATCCCACCTCTGCCAAGCTGCCACTGTTGGGTCCTTGAGCAAGACAATTAACCCACAATGCTTGGATTGTAAGATTGTATTAATTTTTAGTTGTACCCCCACTGATGGTCAGGGTCATGAAGGACAGTCTGAAGCCGTTCTGTAAAAACACACCTGACCTTTACGCTGCAAGTCCAACTTAGTACCACTTGAGCACCCAAAATTACAATATAAATGTAGTATTATAATAATTTACAGTAATCATACAATTAAATATGAATACATTCTGGCCGGTTGGTGCAGTTCCTTCTGTTTCTCCTTACAGTTCGGCATGTGCCAGTTGTTTGCATTTTAATATAGCAGCTTAAGTAGGAATTGTAGGCAATTATAAGAAGTTCTGCAGATTCCAAAACCATAAACTGTTCAGATTTGGTTTTCACTAAAGGGCCAAATGCTGATATGTACAGACGTTTTGGTTTATTTAACATCGCTATGAGCATCAATGACCATTTGAACGACAGACTCAAGATTATATCGATGTAAAACTATTACTTCAAAGCTAGTCATATATATATACTCAGATTGGGCCAATTTAGTGTTATCAATGAACCTAATGCATGTCTTTGGACTGTGGGAGGAAACCGGAGTACCCTGGAGTAAAACCCATGTGGACACGGGTAGGACATGCAGACTCCACACAGAACTGACCCAGACTGCTCCCCTGGCCCGACCTCTGTTAGCAATGGTATAATGACCATATGATTTTTTCTGTCAGTTTTATTACAGTACAAACCAGAAAATACAGGAAATTTGTATGCATTATTAAATAAGCTACTATAAGCTACAAGGATTTAGTGTAACCTCCCCTTAAGCAATAGCAGCATCTGGCAGCTTCATCAGGATGCCAAGTTGACCCTTCTACAGTCTGAAGAAGCTTGATCAGAAAATGGACTTTTTGGCAGGGTTAACAGCCAAGAAATGACTTTACTGAAAGGGGAACAGGGTGAATTTAAGATTTGCTCACAAGAAAGCTCACAAAAACTGGAATGAACATCAGTGGAAAAGAGTATTCTGGAATTTTAGGGTTGACAGTCGTCGGCAATATGTTTATATATGGTCATTAAACCATTACAACTGGAATGGTGGCCTAAGACTTCTGCACTGTACTGTAGATGACTTTTCCATTCCGAGACCACACAGATGCAACCCATGAACAGGTTTCAGGTTGTGTGGTTGTTCTCAGCAGTCTTTACCACAGGCCTGTTGTTTACGCCATGCATGCTGTTTGACCTCTGTCTGATCTAACGCTGTGATTATCTCTCTGTCTTGTCACTAAGTCACACAGCGTTAAGACGAATAAACACCTCTGCCTTTAATGTTTTACCCACACAGACGTGGTCTTCTTCCTCCTTTATTTTATTGTCATCACTTCTGATCACTGCGCAGCGGACACACGCCGGCTCTTCCACGCAGTCATCGTCTTCTTCTGATGAATCACAATTTATTCCGTCACATCGCTACGTGCTGCAGTGGGCTTTTATCAGCTCATATTTTCTCCATTACTGGCACTCGCAGAGAGTTTTGGGCATGTGTGTGCGTGTGTGAACACACTCATTATTAAACACTGCTCTATTATTGCTCACAGTACAGTGACTCAGCAGTAATGCTCACTCAGATACAGACAGGTGCCAATACTTTATCATTCCATGTGGAGCAATGGCCACCACACAGCATACTGTACAATATTGCTGTCGCAGCCTGGTTTAAGTGAGCAGCAACTCCAAAATGTTAAAGGAATCAATTGTTGAATTATTTTGTAGTTTGGCATCAGTAGCTAGCACACAGCTAACATAAGCTGTTGCGTTATTATCTAATGTATTAACTTTACACATTTGCACATGTCAAATAAAAGTAAAAAAAACACACTCACTGGAAAAATTCTGTATATAAAATTACTTAAGCTATTTAATAAACTTCTGCTAAATATTTTACTATCTTGAAAAGAGAAAATGAGCCAAAGGGAAAAAAACTACATAAGGAACGCAATAGGAAAGGAAAAAGGCTGTATTATAACACTTTTCCTTGCCACTGTCGCCCTACGCTTGCTCAAGTTGGGATTGGATGTAGATATTAGGAGATAATCAAAAATTGTGAAGTTGCTTTGAGACAATGCTCCATTGTAAAAAGCGCTATATAAATAAATCTGACTTGATTATAATTTTATATTATTTGTTGCCAATAAAGGGGCGGGAAAGTGCATTTACATTTACATTTACAGCATTTAGCAGACGCCGTTATCCAGAGCGACTTACAATTGATACAGTCTTACAGTCCAAGCAATTGTGGGTTAAGGACCTTGCTGAAGGAACCAACAGTGGCAGCTTGGCAGAGGTGGGATTTGAACCCTGGACCTTTTGGTCCATAATCCATTACCTTAACCGCTAGGCGACCACAGTACCACCAAGTAGCTTGGTGGGTAACACTGACGCCTCATAGCGAGAAGGTCCTGGGTTCAGTCCCCTGTTGGAGTGGTCTGGGTTCCCATGTCCACGTGGGCTTACTTCGGGTACTCCGGTTTTCTCCCACAGTCCAAAGACATGCTTGTTAGGTTAATTGGTGTCTCTAAAGTGGCCTGTGTATGTGCCCTACGATGGATTGGCGCCCTTTCTAGAGTTGTTCCCGCCCTATGATGCCGGCTAGGCTCGTGTGGTGCAGAAAGTTTTATTAAACACGTGGCATCAGCGTGTGCAGACTGAATGCTGAGCAACGTTTGCCTGGCATTGCACTTTTTATAAGAGTTTTTACCACTCAGGTGGATTACATATGCTGGATCTGCACTCCGCAGTACGGAAACTGTGTGTGGATTGCAGGACAGTCGAAGATTCGTTTTTATTTCAGAATTATATTCAATTTGGGGAAGAACTCTGATGCACCGTGGAGGAGAAACAAGCTGAGTATGAAGAACTGCAAAGACGCCATTTTTGCCCAGCAGCCACTGGAGTGAAATGCGCTAATTTGTGTTCTCGGTCCGTTCCCTGCAGGGTAAGGAGGGCCTGAGTGAATCAGTGCTTTACAGTGAAATTATTTTACCAGTCTTAAATAGTAAAAAAAGAAAAAATCAATATATTGTGGTCAGTGTTGATATTAAATAAATATGTGTATGGGAAACACTGCAGTAGCTTGGCTATTTAGTCAATACAAGTACATTACAGTATCCCATACAGCATATAATATGGTGTTCGGACAACATCCTGATCGCATAGCGTGCAGTTTCACAAAACGTATCATGGGCGTTAAGTAGAGCATATCAGTAGTGCTTTTTTCTGCAGTGTTAGTGCTAGTTTCTTAACTAGGTTACAGGCTAGTCTTTGTTTTTTAACTAGGTTACAGGCTAGTCCTTCTTTCTCTGCTAGGTTACGTTACTCTGTTTTCTTATCTAGGTTATAAACCACTACAGCCCAGGAAAAAAATCACCATCAAAAATAGCCAAATTACCATCAAAAATTCATAGTAGGACTGAGAACTTCATGGTCAAACTGTGGAAGTTCACATTAAAACTGTCAAGCAATTCACAGCTTTACTATGAAAATTCACTGTATGTTTTTCCTGGGAGTCTCGACTATAAAACATAAGAGGTTTTTATGCTAGGTTATAATCTAGTGCAGATTCAGCTACATTATAGGCTAATATGCTATACAGTAGTACAGCCTCTACTAAGTTAAAATGGTGCTATAACAGCTAGGTAATGAACAAGTGCTTTCTCTGCTAGATTGTAGGTTAGTGCTTCTTTATCTAAGTGGTTCTATGGTAGCACTTTTTCAGCTAATTCATAAGCTAATGCTTTGTCAGGCTACATGCTAGTTCTCTACTAGATTCCATGCTAGGTCTGGTTTGATTAGGTTACAGGCTTTTTGTCTGTTAGGTTAAGAGGTAGTGCATTTGAACCTAGTGAACTAGTGTTTGCTTGACTCGGATATAGACTGGTACGTCCTCTAGGTTATGAACTATGGTTGGCTATGTGCTAGTATTTGTTTGGCTGTTATAGAAAAGTGCTTTCTCAGTTTAGCTAACTGCTAGCGCTATTTTGACCACTTTAGTGTATACTGCTGTTGTCTCGGCTAGGTTGCAGGCTAGTATCCTGACTTGCCTAGCTCTTTATAAAAACAGTTTGCCTGTACAGAAAGACTGAAATGGACTGTGGTAGCCTAGCGGTTAAGGTACTGGACTATGGACCAGAAGGTCCAGGGTTCAAATCCCACCTCTGCCAAGATGCCACTGTTGGGTCCTTGAGCAAGGCCCTTAACCCCCCAATTGCTTGGATTGTAAGACTGTAACAATTGTAAGTCGCTCTGGATAAGGGCGTCTGCTAAATGCTGTAAATGTAAATGTAATGTAAATGAAATGTGTATGTCACCAGCTATTCCTTTCTCAGTGTTAGTAGATGCTACACCCACTCAGTTGATACAGCAGCATCTGGAGGACCTCTGTCCCTTCTCGATGCACATTCCTCACACAGGTGTGATTGGGCTTTTTCCTGTGTGTGGAAGCTTCTACAGGATAGCACAGCTGCTAACCATCATCTCCTCCTCCAGTTGTTCCTGAGGTTCCTCCATGCTTTTTAAAGCCGTCTCCCCGTCTCTATCTCTCAGCAGCCTTTCGAAAGTTTGTTAATGTCACCGTGATGGAATTCTATCCATTCGCTAATACTAATGAGGGTTATCGGCGTAGTTTAGGTTTGGTGACTCTGTTGCGACATGCTGGAAATCAGATATAGGAAACACTCTTTCTGGGTATTCCCCTTTGTGGTTTTTCAGTTGTTGATCGTACTGTAAAGCTTCCCATATAAAGTAGGGGTAACGGGGGTCTAAAGATTCCCTCAACTGAAACAATCCACTAGTCTAAATATTTACCTCACGACTGCACTGATTCAAGCAGCGTGTCTCAAAGAAGAGTTGTGACAGCCACCAGATTTGATGCAACATGCCTATTTATTAACAGTGTTCTGTTATTCAGAGGAGGGAAAAAAACACTTTTCCGGTCTTTGGCCGGTCAGTTTCAATACTGCTGCCTGGGAGACATCGAGGGTGGAGGAGTCGTGTGCTCTGCAACTAAGCTTCAAGGTGAAGCCTTCATGCATTTGCATGGATTATATGCTGGTCAGTCAGGGTGACAGAGCTGTAGCCTGTTGCTTCTGGACCTGTCAGGCAGAGTACAGAAAGCATGGCTTCTGTATTTGTCAGTTACAGCAAAAGGTGTCCTGTTTTTTTTGACAGTCCCCCTAGAAAATTCCACATGCTCCCCAGTGACTCCGCCCCAGTCCCAGTGAAAGCAGTGTCGCTTCTATAGCTGTCGGCCACAATCAAGGAGATGTGGCGCACCATATACAGTAGTCTTCATACTAGTTAACCTTATTTATTGTTGGCTAACCCTTAGTTAGCTCTCTGTAGCTCGATCATTCAGTATGGACCAACATCCATAGACCGCTTTTGCAAAGGCTTGCAAGAATCTCACTGTCATTTTGAATTAATCCAACATGGCTTGCTTTTATTCTGAATACTAAGTTGTGGATTTTACTTTCACCATAAGCTAGGAACTGGTCCAGATTGGCATGGGGCATGGAATGGGATCTCTGTGTAGTATTTTTTGGACGGAGATTTTAAGGCCCCAGAGGCAGAGCCGATTTTGTGTAGCAATCGAAGTTATTCAATGCCAGTTGACACGTTCGACGTCTCTTTGATTTATTTGTCGCAAGCAGATCTTTTGAGAGATCGTAATTCATGGGGGATCTGATCCTGACCTGATAGCGTTGCTCAAGTTACTTGGTTATAGAGGGGCCCAAAACATGCCGACTTTCATCCGGCTGTTCATTTATATAGAGCTCTTTTAAAGGGATAATAACGTGTTTTTGGACCTAATTTATACATGTAAAACGTGTATGTGCTAATTGTAGCATTCATTCATTTATTCATTTTCTTATCCAATTAATCAGTGGTCAGGTCTGTGGGAAAGCCGGAGCTTAGCCCCCAACACAGGGTGCAAGGCAGGAATAACCCTAGACAGAGTGCCAGTCCATCATAGGGTGCACACACTCACACGCTAAGGGCACTTTTGATACTCCAATTAACCTAACACGCATTTCTTTGGGGTGTCACCTGAGATCGGACCCAGGACCTCTGTGAAGCGACTCTGGTTACCCGCCGAGCCACTGCGTCACACTAAACCGAACATATTTTCCTGTAAGAACAAAACAAATGACTCTGCTCTTGAGGCCATAAAGAAACACTTATGTGAAGCGTTAATCCGATAAAAGGGCGGATATTAATTAATGCACAGTTTGCACAAGGGCTACAGTTGTAATGGTGATAAGACTATGAGATTCAATTCAAGACATCCCACATCCCTCCTGCCATTTATCCTGCTTCCTCTCGCAGAAACACATTTCCTACCAATTTGGGATCTGCTATTTTCTCTAATCGCATTCTTCAAGATTTATTTTCCAAAGATGTGGACGTTTCAGTAACAGCTTGCATGTAGTAAATGTAATTTATTTTGCAATTCTCTGTTGAAGGAACCAGTGATTGAGCCCAGTTTAGAAATCGCCTTCACTGATTGTTTGTGTGTAGGACAATGGTGACTCGGTGCTTAAGATTCTGGAGTATTACTCTGGAGTGAGATTGTTATCTCCCAGCTCTGCTAAGCTGCCACTGTTAGGCTGTTGTTGAAGAGCCTTAACGCTCATGTGCTTAGCTTAATTGCAAGTCACTCTGGATAAGGACATCTCAGTCTGTTTCCATCCAGGGGTTGTGGTGGCAACAGGCAGAAAGGGCCAGCCCACACTTTTTTTTTTTAATCCCCAGGCACAAATTCCAGCTCCTCCTGGAGGATCTGTAGATGTTCTCAAGCCATCTGTGGATCTGGGTCTGCCCTGGGATTGACAACTTGTTATAGTGAAATGACTTGTGGGCTTCAGTGATGCTCAAAGCTGTGCCACTAGGATTATGGGGTTTTTAGTAGGGTCACCCATGGTGAACAGGTTGAGGACAATGTACAAAAAGTTCCATCAGCAGTACAAAGATATATCAAATAGTATTCCCCAGACCCAGGAAGGCTCCGCTAGATATGGCAACATGGAGTCAACTTGGGGGCTCACCACCTCAGTCAGGTGGCAGGCATGGGACGGAGAGTTCTGGATAGATCAGGACATGTGCTGAATGCAATGAATGAATCACCTTTAGAGAGTAATTGTTTTAAATGTTGAGCCACAAATGCTACCTGAGTCTGTTGCGTAGCAGCCGTACCAAAACTGAGTCTAGACTCCTAATGTGTAGCCACTTTAGATGCATAAGCAAGAAACCACAAGAGGAAGCAGCCTCAAATGGGGAACCCATCCCTCCTCTGAATAAGACCCTACAATAAGATGATGTTCTTAAGAGTACTCTTCTAGTTGAGTGTAAATGGAGTCGAGTACTATCATGTTTAGTATAAGAGTCTTGAGAGCAGAGATGAACGGTAACAACTTGGAGTCTCTGCAGCTGAGTTATGAGGGTGGTGTTCTGTATATACTATAAGCTCTGCTAAGGTAAAGTCCCCATGTTGGTCCTGCTTATCCTGGTCAGGCTACTAAACTATTCATCTCAAACAAGTACTATTACTCTTGTGAAATTTTACTGATGTACAAGTAAAGATGACCAATCTAAAATCTACTCAAGTGAAAGTAAACAGTAGCTCGTGTTAAAACGTCCTCCCTAAAGGGCAAAAGTTATTTTCATTAATTTGTTTTTTTAACAGTGGGAGGTTGGTCCTCTGCTGTGTAGTGAAAAAAGGACAATGGATAAAAAATATATCAACTAGTCGTTTTTTACTTAAACTACACTTTTACCACAGCTAAAGTGCAAGAACAAAATAATACGTCGACGCAAACCCACAACATATAAAAATGCAGGGAAGAATAATGGGTTTGTTTTAGGGCAGAGAACCATCCCATAAAAACCATTTTCAAAGAATACAACCACGTGAATGGCCTCCTATAATAAAGCGTAATAAAGTTGTTGTCTTTTTTCTTCCACTTGAAAGCCGAAGTGGCCTTTTATGCATTGCCCAGGGGAGGCTAGAGCTGGGTGATATGACCTCAAGTCAACATATCACGATTAACTGAACATTTTACCTCGATTACCATTAACGAATGATTATTTTTGATTTGGGGTTGTTTTTTTTTCCTCCCCTCAGAGTTCACTGACAAGGTTTTTACTGTAAATATGTACTATTAAAGCTGGGACTCTAACGAAAGACTGCATATTGCTGTGATTTAAAATCACAGGAGAAGCAAACACTCACCAATGAACTATATATGGTTATTTACTGAATAAGCCATTTTAATAATAAGATGTATTATGCCTAAGACATTTAAAATAATGCCATGTGAAAAGTAGAAAATAACTTGTAAACAAATATTTTAAATAAGGCCATGTGAAATTAACGAAGTGTTTCAACCCAATGAGCTCTGGTGTAGCTAAGGGAGCCAGATCCTTCACATTACAGTAGGAAATGGCATTCGTTATTTCTTTCTGTCACGCCCGCCGGCTGCCCGGCTCGCTGCACCTGCTGATCACGCTCACCTGTTCGTCATTTCCCTCGTCATTCCCGCACTATTTAACCCTCACTCTGTTCTCAATCCCTGTGGATTCACGATGTCCCTACCCTGCCTCACCTGTGTGTCAGTTTCGTGTCCTATAAATAAACCACCTTACCAGCCAGTTGCTCCGCGTTTGTCTCCTGCTTCCGTTCCGTCTCCCGAGCGTTACAGTTGAATCCACCGACATGGAGACAGCGGCTACTGGCTCTGGCCGCGAACCTGCTCTTGCCACTGGACAGTGGCTCATCGATTTCCGTGCCCGGCTGGGGGAGGTGACTCAGGACGTGAAGTCCCTCGCCGAGGACCATGACTCGCTGATCCAGTCGCTCAACGGGCTCGTCCGGCGGCTATCACAGCTGCTGCCGCCCCCCGCCACCACGGACCTCACCGCCTCTGTTCAGCCTCCCGTCGGCGACCCCGCTCGCCAGCCTTCCGTCGGCGACTCCGCTCGCCAACCTACCCTCCGCGACTCCGATCGCCAGCCTCCGGTCGGCGACTCCGCTCGCCAGCCTCTCTCCTCCGCGCTTCCCCGCTCGCCAGCCTTCCCCCGGCGACTCCGCGCGCTCGCCAGCCTCCCTCTCGCGACTCCCGCTCGCCAGCCTTCCGTCAAGAGACTCCGCTCGCCAACCTACCCTCGCGACTTGATTTATCCGATCGCCAGCCTCCGGTCGGCGACTCCGCTCCCGCCAGCCTCCCTCCGCGACTCCTCCGCCAGCCTACCCTCCGCGACATTCCGCTCGCCAGCCTAATCCCTCCGCGACCCGATCGCCAGCCTCCCGTCGGCGACCCCGCTTCGCCAGCCTACCCTCCCTCGACGCCGCTCGCTGCCATCCCCTCCGCGACCCCGCTCGCCAGCCTCCCCTCCTTCCGCGACACCGTTCGCTCGCCAGCCTCCCGTCCGGCGACCCCGCTTTGCAGCCTCCCGTCGGCGACCCCGCTCGCCAGCCTTCCGTCGGTGACTCCGCTCACCAGCCTACCCTCCGCGACTCCGCTCGCCGGCTTCCGCTGGGCTTCTCCGCTCGCCGGCGTTGCTTCCGCTTGGCCTCTCTCTGCTCTCGCCGGCTTCCGCTTGGCGCTCTCTCCGCTCGCCGGGCTTCCGCTTGGGCCTCTCCACTCGCCGGCTCCCGGTTGACTTCTTTCTTGCTCGCCAGCTTCCGGCCGGCGTCCTCTCTCGCCGCGTCCGCTCGGCGTCTTCTCTGCTCGCCAGCCGCCCGACTGCTGTCAGTCTCCTCCGGGGGTTTTCGCCCGGCAGGAAAACCCCCGGACTACTCGGGACCACCCAGTGCGGGAATTTCCCGTTGGAGTCCTAGCTCCGACTCGGACTCCGTGGGGGGGGCTCTGTCACGCCCGCCGGCTGCCCGGCTCGCTGCACCTGCTGATCACGCTCACCTGTTCGTCATTTCCCTCGTCATTCCCGCACTATTTAACCCTCACTCTGTTCTCACTCCCTGTGGATTCACGATGTCCCTACCCTGCCTCACCTGTGTGTCAGTTTCGTGTCCTATAAATAAACCACCTTACCAGCCAGTTGCTCTGCGTTTGTCTGCTTCCGTTCCGTCTCCCGAGCGTTACACTTTCCATCATTGAATCCTTTCAATTTGTTGCTGGGCGCTTGTCAGTCTGTCTTTGTTTTTGAGCCATGAACGGTTCATATTCAGTAGTTTTAATTGTGCTTTTTTCAGTGTTTTTACATCTGACTTCTTTTTAAAGCCAAAATGCACCAATATGGTATGCCAATCACCATCAAACCCAAAAGAAGAAGAATAACTAAGGTGTGATGATAGGCACATTATGTATATTTTATGCCTTGAAATACATTGCTTTTAATCATTAATTGCATACAAACATTGGCGTAATAAACCATTTGGTGGTCGGGAACAGATTAATCCTATTCACATTACTTCTCCTGGGGAAATTTGATTCAGACTTTGAACAAACGGCTTTCTGGAACCAATCAAGTTTGAATTCCGAGGTTCCGCAGTACTCAATTGCACTAACACGAGTAACTGTAATCCGTTACCTTCCACCTCTGCCAGACCTTAACATTGGAGGCTCAGCCAAAGTCCTCAAACTGTTGATTCCAGCATCTGGCTCTTACCTCCCAGCCACAGGAACTACTAAGCTATATTAGCATAATAGCAATCTAAAGAAGCTCATTTCGGGACACCAGACACCAGAAATTGTGTAAATGTATTCAGGGAGAGGTGGTGCTGGGTGACTGTGGTGTTGTTTCACATGTTCCATGATCCAAGTGGAGATTGCAGTCAGCTTGATTGTCAGCCCTTCCACCCGGTCATCCGCTCTGGCTCAGTGTACCCTCTCATCGGAGACCTACCAGTCTTGCCAGTGCGGCTTTGGGTTCAGGCAGCGGGCAGCGGCGAAAAAAGAAGGTGGCTTGGTGGAAGATTCTGATCCTGTTGCCCTGCTCTGTTGTGTTTGCGATCCTTTTTTGTGTTAACTTCCATCCTGGGCTGTGCGTTTGAGCCCTGCCAAGCCGACTCATAGCATCCTGTCTGCTCAGTCCTTCTATTTTCATGCCTCTCTCTTTCCTTTCTGCTTCTTGCCTGTGCATGTGGGCTAACTGATGTCTGTTGTTTTATTCTGGTTTTTTCCCCCCTTGGCTTATTTTTCATTGCTACCAGGCAATACTGTGTCAATATTGATTCTGAATGATACGGTGAAAACAGCCATATGTATCAATGCCAGTAAGATGAAGCAAAATACCGTTGTGGCTTCGGCTGGTGGAAAATTCGCTCCTCACTTTCATATTGACTTTGCAAAGCCTCATTGAGATCCCTTTCACCGTTATATATCAAACCCAACATCGTGTGGGGCAAAGAAAACACATTAGGTTATTGTGATGCTTGGACCGGATTTGAAAGAAAGCCGTTCAGCGGGGCGCTGCTTGGCTAGCAGAAGCGCTAAATCTAAGTGCGGTTCCTGTGAAGAGAGTGTAGGGTTGGCACAGTTTGCTGAGGAATTGAGAGAAATGGGATTTCAGAATGATTGGCTTTAAACCAGAGCCTTGCTGGACAAACAAAATGGCTGGAGTCGGAGCCAGACCGCTGTAACTTCGCCTCCCATCTGTCATTCATCCCTCCCCCAGACGATGAGGCTAAAGACCGAGAGCAGAACCATCATTAATTTCTGTTCTCATTCTGACATGGACACACTCCGCACAGTCACCGAGCCAGGAATTCATGCCAGACGGAGTCTTTAAAATGAGCGCTCATACTGCTGGTAGCGTATGATTCTGACACATTTATTTATATGGTAGCATCGAGGCCACTTTCTCTGAATGGATGATGAGGCAGAACTGCTTTTAGAGGTAACAAATACCTGTACCGTAGCCAGTTATAATAAGATTTGGAGTTGATTGAAAGTTCAGTACCCATTGGCTGAGTAGTGTCTCGGTCGTGCTGGAGCTGGATCGCATGGCAAGCTTCGGGGGATCGAATGCTACCCTGTACAATTTCTTGATCAAATTTTCAACTCATTGTTCCCTCAGCGATTGCAAGCTGTCTGGCTCTGAAACTGCAAAGCACAACAAACCGTGATGCTCCTGCCACCATGCTTCACGGCTGCAAATGTATTTATTTTTTGGTTCGTGCACACTGCCTTTGTTCCTCTGCACACAGCATTTGCATTTCTGCCAGAAATATTTTGCTTTTATTGGTCTTTAGAACAATGTTACAAAAGTTAAAAAACTTGCCCACTGAGGACACGAGAACCTAGAATGAAGATGCACATAGTGCCGACCTTATTATATTGAGTATTTATTTATATATACTCTTGCCTTATATCTATAGTTTTATAGTCTCTGTTTGATTATGCTCTTCATAATATTGTATTATGGTCTCTGTATTATTGAATTTGGTTTTATTTAATGTATTTCTTTAAGTATGTTCTCTTTGATTGTTATATTAAATAAAAAATAAACTTATTAATTAGGTAGCTTAGTTAATTCTTACTTACATCACCTAAGGTGCGTAGTTTGAGTCTTTCCTTATAACATTTAGGGAGTTTTTCCTTGCCACTGTCACCTTAGGGCTTTGGGTCTAGACCTTGCTCCGAGCTATATAAATACATGCAGCTTTGACAAAAGTGTGAGCCTTTTTAAACTATGTCTGCACATTGTGCTCTTGGTCTGATCTTTGCAGTACAACAGCACTGAATTGACTCCATTTTCTGGTTGATGTCTAATTGTGGAAGGATGAACACAACTACAATACTTTGGTATCTCTTCATGCCTTCTTCTTAGCTCCTTTTATCTAGTCTTTATCGGAAACCGAGAAGTTTAATATATGGGACTGTGGTAGCCTAGCGTTTAAGGTACTGGACTATGGACCAAAAGGTCCAGGGTTCAAATCCCACCTCTGCCAAGCTGCCACTGTTGGGTCCTTGAGCAAGGCCCTTAACCCACTATTGCTTGGGATTGTAAGATTGTATCCATTATAAGTCGCTCTGTATAAGGGCGTCTGCTAAATGCTGTAAATGTATCTTTGGACTGTGGTAGCCTAGCGGGTAAGGTACTGGACTCTGGACCAGAAGGTTCAAATCCCACCTCTGCCAAGCTGCCACTGTTGGGTCCTTGAGCAAGGCCCTTAACCCACAATTGCTTGGATCGTAAGACTGTACCAATTGTAAGTCACTCTGGATAAGGGCGTCTGCTAAATGCTGTAAATGTAAATGTAAATATATAGTGTTTATATCATAGAGTAGGCGACTTTAAACATGTTAAAAACACGACCACGACCAAGACATTTCCTAACTACATTTCCCAGCGCTCATCACTCCTGCAACTTTATGTTTGTTATTGAATCCTCATTGTAAAGCCGAAATATCGTAGGTCGGGTCCTCATCAAACGGGGAGCACCTGTACATGATCTAGTGTATTTTTGGATGTAATGCCTTATCAGAGGCTCCTGATTCTCAGTGCTCCCCGGACTGTGGATTGTGTCAGCCATATCACGTTACACCAGCCAGGGGTGCACCCACATTACACCTGGACTATAAATAAGTAATCATGTTCAGTTAAAACATGAAAGGCGCAGTTGTTTGTGTTTCTAAGCAGTTTAGGCAGAATGCTTTGTCTCTTTGTCTATTGTTATGACTGGAATGAACATCAGATCAGTCATCAGTGCCACATTTGCAAACTGAAGCTACAATTTCAAGCGTATTAACATGAAACCTTTTAAAACATGCTTAGACTTGATTCTAACGCTCTCCTAGGTGAAATCCATACCATACTGGCACACGTAGTCTTTGTCGGCCGCTCATACAAACCATATTGTGCTATCTCTTCTTGCATTCGATCCCTCCTGCCCTTTTCCCAGCCTAATACCAGCTGGTCACATGGAACCATGCCAGTGCTGGCACCTGGCACCAGTAGTGGCATTGAGACAATGTCGCCGCCGCCTCTGATGGCATGCCTGGCACGCTGCCTGTCCATCCCGCTGCAGGGGGAGGAGATAAAGAGGGGAGGAGACCCAGCTGGAGCATTCATCCCTTCATCCCATTCAGAAGGTGAAAGAAGGGCCAATTGCACGGTTATTTGGGTTTCCTCAGCTTTCGCTCCTCCTCCTAATTCGTTAAGCTCTGATTGACTCCACGCAGCTACAGCTGGTGAGACAGAGCGGCCTGATTTCAAACAATTACCGCAAAAACCGGAGCTCTCCAGCCTTGGCCTTTGTCATCCTTAATCACGTCTATGTTTATGACCGGAGGGAGAGTTTCGGCGCTGAGGCCATGAATGGAGGCAGTGTTTTTCCACGGATAATGTGGATCCAGAAGGGCTGCAAATTACAGTGAGAGACAGCGCTGAAAGTTTGCGAACAGACCGCAGGTGTCCCATCTGAGATCCCCTGGCATGTTAATTGCAGTAAAATATAACACCGCACAATAAATTCAGGGCAGAAATTGAACTCCCGACGTCTGAGTGGAAAGTGTTTCACAGAAGTTAAGCGCAGAAACGAGGCCTTCAAGCAAACCAGACGTTTCTCTGAATTAATGTCACCTTGGTGAGATGCTAACTGCAATAAAACATAGGATTATTACTCAGCAGCCGAAAATGGAAAAGACAGATAGATATGCCAGTGGGGCTGGATTATATAGGAAAAAGCAGAAGCTGTTTGGGCACAAGTAGTCACCTGACACGTTTTGCTGGTTTTCTAAATAAAAAGATGGCAACCTTCGTAAGTAATTAATCATATCGGTGTATTACATTCAGCCGTCAGTTATACAATATGTTTACCGACTGTGTCTTTCTGCCATTGGATGGCTACCAAGTGTGTCATCGGGATAACGAATGGGTACTAAGTGTGTACAAGTGCACAGTCCGTCTGAAGCGGGTGACCTGCCAAACTGAGACTGAAGATCAGTGTGCCAGCAGCACCGTAGGGAACTGCACCTTTGCTGCCTGGAACCGCAGCTCACTGAGAGCAGATGGAGAGACAGGTAGATGAACATAGCAGGACAGAGAGGTGATGGCGAGAAAAGGAGACGCAGTGTTCTTTGTTTGTGTCACTTCACGTCATTGTTATAAACTTCACACTATATGAAACATAGATCAGAAGTCTGTTAGTATGTTCTCATACGGGTCCTGAGGTTATTCTGTGGATAGGAGGCACAGTGGCACCAGTGGTGGTTAGCGCTCACAGCTCACAGCTCCAGAGACCTACAGTACCGTGCAAAAGTCGTAGGTCACCATTAGGTTAGATTTGTCTTAGCAATGGTATAATGACCTCAGGCTTTTTAGTAGAATACCAGAAAATACAGATTCTATAGGCTCCAATGGCATGTATTTAGTGTGACCTCCCCTTACACTTGAGCAATAGCAGCATCTGGTAGCTTCATCGGGATGCCAACTTGACCCTTCTACAGTCCTGATCAAGAATGGTCTTTTTGGAAGGGTAGCAGCCAAGAAACCACTTTTTCCAGAAGAGGAAGCGGGTGAAAAGGCTAGGATATGCTAAAGCTCACAAAGATTGGAATGAAGATCAATGGAAAAAAGGATGACAGAGTTACAAATCCAGGTTTGAAATAGGTCCAGTCATTTACAATATGTTGTATATATTCATTATACCATTTCTAAAACAACACATGGTGGCTTAAGACCTTTGCACGGTACTGTATGTGCATCTTGATTTCCCTAAATGCAATCACGCCTTTTTGCCAATCATTAACATCTGCTCTTCAACCCAGTTTCCACATGTCAAATGAGACATTCATTGCACGCTACCACTTCTTCCTAATCTGTGAATCCCGTTGCACACCCTGCAGGTATTTATAGCCCGATCATCCTTGTGTAATGCCATCTGCAGGAGCCTGAAGTTACTACCACCTTAAATACCTTAAATAGGGGGACTCTTTTTTTTTTTTCTGTCCGGGCAGTATATATGGATAAGTGTGTCAGTAGGGTGTGGCTTATAAAATAGGTACTGAAGGTGTCAGTAGAGGAATGTAGGGGACTGTGTGTCAGAATGGCTAAGCTATATGTACTGAGTGTATCAGTAGGCTAATATGTGGGTGCTGTGAATGTCAATTGGGTGGTGAATTGATTTTAAACAATGTAATTTATACAAAACTGCCACTTCTTATTGAACCAAACAAAATCAAGTGACAAATCAGCTTTGCAGTGGAATTATTACAAGTGACATGCATTATGTATCTCAGATTTTTACTGTATAACATAGCAGCGCTCAAGCATGTCTCATTCATTTGCCGTACTGCACCCCCTCTGCAATACCTCCCTTAGGGGGTGTACCGCCCACTTTGGGAAGCACTGTAGGTTATTATATGGGTGAGTGTGTCAGGAGAGTGTGTCAGTGGGTTAATATATAATCGTACTGAACAGTGTCAGTAGGGTATGCGTATTGAGATATATGGTTCCTAAACATGTATGTGTTTCTGCATGTACCTCACACTCACGTGAAAGAGAGAATGATGAATTGGGCAGAAGATGAAATGCTGACATGATGTTCATAAAAGGCGGAACAGATTACAGAATGCTTCACATGGTGGGTTAAACAGCTTTAGGGCGGCATAAAGCGAAAATGCTGATTTTTTGATGTTTGAAAGCTGTGAAGTTTAAGGACCTCCAGTAAATTCCATTTTCATAGCTGGAGGGCTGATGTTCCTGCTAGAGTCTTTAGTGTATGATTAGAGTGGGAGAAGGAGTTTCTTTTCTACTTCTCCTGTAATATTATTTAATTGCCGCGCTATATCCTTTTGCAATTAAAAAAAAAAAAA
>JAJAGP010004766.1:0-43719 GCA_025084515.1 Ancistrus triradiatus
TGGTGCTGTCTGAGGAATCGGAGATCACGGAACTTCACTTTAGGTTTGTGCCCTTGCACTTTACGGACTGAAATTCCTCCAGATTCCTTGAATTGCTTAGTGATATTATGCACTGTAGAGGGAGAAATACACAAACCACTTCCAATCTTTGATGAACATTGTTTTCAAACATTTCAGTAATTTTCTCACACATTTGTTGATAAACTCCTTTACTCCTCAAAGACTCAACCTTTTGTGGATACTGCTTTTGTACCAAATCATGATTATAATCACCTGTTGACATCACCTGTTTGAAATCACATCATTATTAGGAATATATCATTACTAACCCAATCGCCCCATCCCAACTTTTTTGGAATGTATTGCAGGCCTGAAATGCAGGAATGGATGCTTATTAACAAACGAAATAAAATTGACCAGAAAAAAAAAAAAAAAATCATGAATGTCTTGGGTTCATACTGGCTGCAATGAAATTAAAATCAAAGGAAATGTAAGGAAACTTGTTCTGATTTGGGGTTGTATATAACAAAATTGTCATTTATATCACCAATTATAACTAACTAGTAGCAAATTCCCCCAAGGGGCATTACTTTTTGTCATGTGTTCATTGGGGTGCCGATACATCTTTTCTACTTGTATTTTAGGGATGCCAATACTTTTGCTGACATGCGTTTTGAAGGTCATCACATACGAGTTTGTTAGGGGCTAGTGTTACCGACCTGACCCACAATGCAGATACCAGAGGCATAATAAAGGTTTAACAGATTAAGAGCACAGTTGGAGCAATAAACAGAGCAGCGAAAGAGATCTAAGAAACCACACGGACAATAGACAGGGGTTACCTTTTGTCAGACAACACCAGATGGGCAGGAAAGACAGGTCTGCCACTCAAAACAGAGGGCAGGTTTAAGTAACTAATACATACACCAAATGTACAAAGTACAAAAACAGAACCAGTACCACACTGACCAATCAGGCCAAGAGGTGGCCTAAGTGTGTTCTCGGGGGAATCACCAACAAACTGGAGCAGAAAGCAGAGATTATATAGGGTTGCCAGCAATCATGGTTGAGGAGCAGCAGGTGTGGAGGGTGGAGCTGGAGAGCACAGTGGAGGCAAGCTGCACACAAAGACAGACAAAAAAATAGCCATAAAAAGAGATTCTGGAAATCGAGAGGAAAAACAGACACAGTGGAACAGTCCTAACAGAGTTTTCCCCTTGTCAGTTTTAAGGGTGCCAATACTTTTTCTCATGTTTTTAGGTTTTGGTCTGGTTTGGGAGCCAGTAGTTCTGCTCAATTTCTTTTTCAGTGGGGGTTTAATTTTGTGTGGTTTTCAGTGTACTTTTTCTCAAGTGTAGTTCAGGGTGCTAATATTTTGTCCCCTATGTGTGTTTGGATACATTTCTGGATCCAATATTTTTGGAACATTTCTGCTTCACTAACTGTTGATCATTTCCGTGTTTTCCTGGTTTTGGGAGCAAAAGCTTTTTCCCATTCATTCCTATGGGAAATGTTTTTGGCAAAAAAATGGCTACTATGGAGACACTGGGCCACCAGTTTGATAAATGGTATACTTCACATGGTCATACCAAACAATTCTGAGTTGGTTTGGTGAAAAATTATTTAAAATTGTGGGACAAGTTATATGCCACCAGAAAAAAATATTTGGACTCTCCTTTATTTGGACTCTTTATTTGGATTCCACACCCTTTGCCCTTGGCCTTCACTCTGCCTCTTCTATTTGGCTCTTAAACTTGTCCTGGACTCAACAAGGGTGGTGTTGGCTGCAGCCCTACTTGTAAGGCATTTTTCTTTGACCTTACAGTGAAGCTCATCAAGACCTCAATAGTGTGGAAACTTCTTTTGTCTGGTTACGTGTCACTCTCTCAGTTTCTAGCTACATTTCCTGGTGGCAGTGACAAGAGACTGAGCAGATTAGTCCAGACTTCTCCTTCCCTACATTCCAGGGACTCATCCTGGGGGTTCCAATGGAGATGATCCAAAGCCAATTGTGAGATATAATACCTCCATTGGGTCCTGGGTCTGCCCTGGAATCTCGGTCCAGATTGATGTGCCTGGTACAGCTCTCTAGTGGAGGTCAAGTACCTTAGGATCTTGTTCACAAGTGGTGGAAAATAAAAAATGGGCAAAGCTCTCTATTTATCGTTCTGTAAAGATCCCTTATTGTCTGAGCCTGATAGTAAACTTCACTGCTATGGAGATGACCAAAGTTGGGAAGTGCTGGACCAGCTCAACACCTAGCACCAGAGTCTGTCCTCTCTGGGTCCTATTGTCTCTGAACTTACTTGCTGGCTCACAAATTTGGACACAACCACCCCACCACCAGACCCGTTCATGTCTCCTGAAGCTATCGCCTCGCCTTCCACCACCTTGCCCAGTGAGTTCTCTCTAAGGATTGCATTACCTGAGAAAAACGATGATAATCCTGATGTCTGCCAGGGTTTACTGTTGTAATATTCTCTGTATTTTACCACTGTCCTGGTAGGGTCTTGACTCAGTGACTAGCAGGGATTTAGTTTTGGGGAGTGGTTGTGAGTAAATGAGTTAGATTTTCCAGATCCCATCTTAGTTGGGCATTTTTATGCCATGTGTTTGTACCGTCTGGCTCGGAGACATCAATTTATAGCAGTGGTGTAGGTTTCCTTTCAACTTTTGGGGGAACATAGTGCTCACACCACCCAACCTACACATCAGCCTGCTTGAAAAGTCATTACATGATGCAATGTGCTAATTTGCATATTAGTGACATCATCACAACATATTTACATGTTGTCCAGTTTTATAGGGTATCAGTAATTTACATCCTGTTGCCTCAAATTCAAAATAACAGAATGTATTTAAACCAGGCGCTATACTCATTCACGTCTGTGTGAGCTGTTATGCGTTATGTATATGCTGCTCTGTCTGCAGGTGCGGAGGAGAGCTGTGCCTCTCGCTCGTGGGCAGTCTTGGCCATTCTTTTCTCTGGGAAATGGTTATGGTTTGTGCAAAAAGTCACCAGATTTGTTGTTACTTGCTTATTTGAAAATATCTCACTAAATCTAGTGACTGTCCTGATTAGGGGAGGGGCACCCAACACGAACTGTTCCACAGTACTCAACTATAATTGTTTAAAAATAACATTTAAAACATAATAGCAACAATTTGGAGAAAACACATCACATTGTTAAAAATTAAATCACTTATTTAAATGTGATACAGCTAGTAAATGAGTGATTGCTCAGTGTCAGCCCTTAGTGCTTTCATCTTGCCCACATACGCTGTAGGACAACATACACTCATTCAAAATCTGGCTGCCAAAATACAGCTCCTCCTCAGTATTGATGAGACCTCATACACTGAAAAAATGCTTTTTTTGAAAGACAATTTATTTGGGTTTCCTTCTGAAAAGCAAAATCCCAGTTTTTGCCCACATTCCAACCTTGCTGACAGCAGTTTGCATAATTTCTACAACATTTGACAGGCCTATATTCCATTATTTTTTCAAGATTGCCTCATGACTTGCAACAACGGGAATCAGCCTGGGTTCGATATAGTTGCATCAAGATGGAGAAAGAGAGAACTTTTGCTCATAGTACTCTTTATTACACACTCAACAGCACAAACACATTTACCAGCCCTGATAAGGGCTCTCGCCAGTCAATGCAGAGTCGCCAGTCAAACGCACTGTTCCTCGCTCCCTTATCTCTCCTGCTTGGCTTCTTTGTATCTTTGTCTCCTCTACTCTACTCCTTAACACTGCTCCTCAAAGAACAAATTATGGAATTGGTTAAATGGTCTCTGAACGCTATTGACACCATCTTCTCCTCAAGAAGTTCGGGTTCGGGGGAACCCACATGCCCCGACGGAACACAGAAGGCAGGACATGCGATGGACCCGTGGGGGAAGTGGGGAGTCGTGTGCCTGGCACCTCTTTCGTTGGAGGACATCGAGGATGTTTATTTATTCGGAACTTTGATTGTGGGGTTTCTGCTGATTGGATTAGGCGTTACCCTGCTGTATCGGGAAATTAAAAGAGTTGGGTCAGTTGTCAACGGTCCCCAGAAACTGCCCAATTTGATTTGATTGAAATGGTGGGCAGAGCCGTTGGAACTCAGACTGCGCATATTAATCGCACTATGGAATCCATCACGGAGAAACTAACGGCTTTTTTGCGAAATGAGATAAATCATCAGAGATACATTGGTTCTGAATGTTAAAAATTTTAGAGCTCAGTCAAAACAAGTCATTTCTACTCTCGGCTTCCCTGTTATCACCAACTACCCCAATATGCACTGTTTACACTGGTTTATAAAATTGATTATTATAAACGGAAGTCCTTCTTCCCTGGGATGCCCATAAACCCATGGTTTTGTGTGTAGTGGTCCCAAAGGGTGAGACCTGTATCATTCTGTGCCTGGCTCAAAAATAACCACCTACTCTGACTAGGAGAACTGGCAATCAGAGTGTGCTGGAACGTGTGCTCAATGGCATAAGGCACAATGACCAAAAGAGAGCCCACATGAAAGTAAACACAAAAACAAAAGACAGGATAAGACAAGATATACTTTCTGCAACTTTTCCAACATACATACATAAACCGTTGTATTCAATTTATTGTGTAATGACAATAAATTGAATACAACCAAATGCTGTAGCTACATGAAGTCACTCAAAAAACATGCGTTTGTTGCTGATTCCACTACAGAGGCCAGCAAACAACACATTTTTGTTTTGCCTCGATCTCTGAAAAAAGAACTTCCAACTCGCATTCTCCAGATTTCCTTTTTTGCCTTTCATTCCTCCATTGTCATCACTATAACACTCAGCAACGACTGTGATACACTCTACATATTCATGAGGTAAGGACAAGGAACATGAAACTCATTTACATGCACACATTTTGAAGAAATTTGGTGTGCATATGCAAGGTTTTATTAATCTGATTTTTGCAAGCCTGCCATTTCCTGGTTTTGTGCGTACCCACACTTTCACTACAGGATCCATTCAGAGTTTAATAACTGAGGCCCTGAGGCCCCAAGACGTTAACTCAAAGCATCACATACACGTAGCACTGTAACTTACATCAGTACACCTAACTACATTAATTAGAGCAGGAACACCTATGAGGATTATAATTAAATGAACATAAAGCACGCCAATAGCAATTACATTTATGTACACATTAAATAAATCGGAACTTAACTGGACATCATTAAATGAACATAAAGCATGCTAATAGCAAGTAGGCTTATGTACACATTAAATAAACCATAACTTAACTGGGCCATTACATTTACATTTACATTTACAGCATTTAGCAGATGCCCTTATCCAGAGCGACTTACAATTGGTACAGTTTTACAATCCAAGCAGTTGTGGGTTAAGGGTCTTGCTCAAGGACCCAACAGTGGCAGCTTGGCAGAGGTGGGATTTGAACCCTGAACCTTCTGGTCCTTCTTTAACCACTAGGCTACCACAGTCCCATCACGCCTCTATGCATTCTGGGATCAGGGAACACCTCCCCCGAGGGCATGGATGTCACAATATCATTATGTTAATGTTGACTAGAACAGGACTGCATTATTAATGGCATTTTTCATGTGGTAGGTCTTTGAACAGATCCCAACTCTTTACTTGTACTGTTCTGTTATGTAGTAGATGAAAGATCCAGTTAAATAATCTACCACATCCACCCACAGAGTCCAGCTTAATTAACAGCCCTTTTCCCACAGCATATCAGACAGCAAAAACCTGCTGCTACTGTTTCTGTCTTTATTTGTGCTGTTCTTATGTCTGGGTCTAAGAAAAAGACTTCCAAGTATACATACATACTTTGAAAGCCACTTAGATGCAGGAACAGGAGGCTTTTGATTTCAAGAGCATAGTTTAGCCTATGTATTACCATTTTTTCCATATACTGTTAATGCAAATGGTCTGTAATTATTGGCCTCTGAACTGTCTTGGTTTCACAATTGGGACAATTGCTTCCCATTTGACCACACTCAAGATTAGAGCTGACACCAGTGACCTATCCGAGAAGTGCTTAATCATCTCATAGCATATTTCATCCTATCCAGGGGATGTTTGTTTTAACCCTGTCAGTGCTTTCAGTTCACCCAGTGTAAATTCCATATCTAATGAGCATCTTGAAGTATTTTTTCCTTAGCATGTCATCGTATTCTTTCATACCACTCTCTCTGAGTACCTTAGCTTCTTCTGTTATTATTACTGTGTACTGGGTAACAGATTCCCCTGCTAACATCTCAGCCTGATCTAAATCTATCATAGCTACATTTCTGTTGTTTTTGAGTATAGTGACACTATAGCTCCTTTGAATGCCTCCCATTCCCCTAGTCCTATTATTTATTAGGACATCGATAGGTAACACATTCTCTTTTCCCCTTGTCACAATTCAATTATTTGAATAGGTCATAGTTTGCTGATTTGAATCTCCACCTTGTTCACCCTACAGTTCTGATAATTATTCTAACACCAATCTGACACCACATTTAAAAATAATCACTGCACTTTTAAGTACAATGCAGAACTTGCCATCAGAGGTGGCATAGAGGTTGTGCTGCATCAAACCATGTGCTGCCATCATTATATACACACACCAGTCCTTCCCTGTCCAACAAATCTTCAGTAATGTTCAGTACAAAATGCTTTGTGCATTGAAGTCACCAGACCAGTCTTTTTTCCATACCAGTTACAGTAATCTACTCTGATATTTTCTCTTCCTGCTGATACCTCCACATTAATGCTTCATAATCCTTCCTTCGTTCTATAACCCTGTACCACAGACCTTATGTATCCTGAATGTATCCTCTCCTCCACCACTGCTGGTTTGTCTCTCCCTTCTTGAATTTCTTCTAAAATTCCTGGTAACTTCCATTGCAATAATAGAGCCATTACTTAAACACACTAAGCATGTTCTTTCAGTTTTAGATCTGAAAAGAACATTTTAAATTATTGTCCATTTGTAATTAAACTTCTTGCATTCAATTTCAAAATTAGTAACACCATTTTGATGACCCACTCTGTGTGATCCATTTGCACCACTAATCTCTCATTGATTGTTTAAACCACTGGTTCCCAAAGTGGGGGGCTACTGCAGGGGCTATGGGAGGGTGCAGCTAGGCAAATGAATGAAGCATGTTTGTGCATTGCTGATAACAGTGTAATTTTCGCAGTGTAATTTTTGCAGACCAAATGTTCAGGTTTTAGTTGTTTTTTGTTTTTCTCTCAGGGAGCTGGTTAATCTTTATAGCTATTTTTATCCAGAAAAGCAATTTTGTTTGGGAATATTGTTATCTACAAAAGGGGGGAAGAATGTATTTTGGAATCACTGGTTAAAACTGTTTAATCTCAAATATCCTAACATTTATCTGCTTTCTGTTTGTGCCGAACAATTTATTACCGCTCTCAAAAGGCAATGAACAATACCGATCATATTGCTGCTTACCCTAAACATGTTCGCTACATGGCCCAATTTGAACTTTTAAAGAATCTCAAAGAATCTAAAGAATCTTTTAAAGAACTTCTAAAGAATGTCTAAAGCCCACATAGGCTCAGTGGGGTAGTGTTTCCACCTCCAAGTTCATTAGTATTGAAAAGCCACATGTTTGTTCTTTATGTTTAGTGCATGTAAGCTATTTCACTTCAGTCACACTGCAGCCTTGGTGGTTCAGTGAGTAGAACCAGCTGCTGCAAATGCCAGATCGATCTCTGGTGGGACTTGCAATGTGAAAGCCTAGTGGTGTGTTTACAGAAAAAACGCACTGGGGTGTATCCCTACTGATGGTCCCAAGACCCCTGTGGGAGGCTCATCATCACCACATCAGTCACCTTGGCCACACCATAATAGCATTTTTTATTATTTCTATGTTAATGTTAGTTGAGATTCCGGTTTTGACACCCAAGCTAATTTTCTGTCTCCTACTTGCTTTAAATGTTTTTGGCCCTTCTTTGTTTTGAGAGTGTGTTTGGTGTGTGTATGCACGTTTTGAATGTGTGGGTAGACATCCGGGCAACTATGTACTAAAATTTTCTTAAGTCTATTAAAACAAGATTCTGATACACCTAGTTATGATGCTGGAATAGCAAATTTTATTCAGCTGTGCGATGCTAATAATGTAAAACAGAAGAGATAGTGTTCAGTCCCAGAGCCTTAAGTGATCACTGTCCTGTGATCATACATGACACTACTATTAAACAAGTTAATTCTTGTAAATACCTTGGTGTTTATATTGATAATATGTTCACCTGGAAAGTCCATGTGAAATTTACGTTCAAGGCTGCACCAGAGGTTATATTTTTACACAGGCTCTACAGGATTAGTCAGAAACTTATGTTTTTGTTCTACCGGCCTGTTTTAGAGAGCTTGATAAGCTATGGGATGCAGTTAAAATCTCAGCTAATTTCTGTGGTTAAATCTCCTATGAATGTTATAGGAAAAAAAGAATATAAGCCCCTTACATCTACAAACAGTCTGTGTTCAGGCAAGCACAAAAAATCGTAGCTGATCCATCCCATTTCCTTTCAGCTCATCAGCTCCTACCCTCTAGCAGACGGTAAAGTATTCCAAGGTGTATGCTCAATAGGTACAAAAACTAATTTCTCCCAGCTCCGATAAAGATTTTTAATAGCTAGCTTTGGATGGATTGAGCTAATTGCTTGTGCTGTGCCATGCCTGAGGTTGTGCAATATAACTACACTGTAAACCAGTGTGTGTGTGTGTGTGTGTGTGTATATATATATATATTTTTTTTTTATATATATATATATATATATATATATATATATTTTTTTTTTTTTACTTTTATTATTTTTTTCAGTTTATGTATGTATGTTGGAAAAGTTGCAGAAAGTAT
The DNA here is from genome assembly GCA_025084515.1 of Ancistrus triradiatus. Classification (NCBI taxonomy): domain Eukaryota; kingdom Metazoa; phylum Chordata; class Actinopteri; order Siluriformes; family Loricariidae; genus Ancistrus; species Ancistrus triradiatus. Next base: position 8,877 of record JAJAGP010004766.1, read on the forward strand.
ATCTTGTCTTATCCTGTCTTTTGTTTTTGTGTTTACTTTCATGTGGGCTCTCTTTTGGTCATTGTGCCTTATGCCATTGAGCACACGTTCCAGCACACTCTGATTGCCAGTTCTCCTAGTTAGAGTGGTTCTTTTTCAGCCAGGCACAGAATGATACAGGTCTCACCCATTGGGACCACTACACACAAAACCATGGGTTTATGGGCATCCCAGGGAAGAAGGACTTTCGTTTATATTAATCAATTTTATAAACCAGTGTAAACTGTGCGTATTGGGGTAGTATAGAGTAAAGAGTATAGAGTACCACTCGAGCCGCTGTATTCTGAACTAATTGTATTAGGAGTGACTCACTATTGCACACAGCTTGCTCGGAACGATCGCGCATGTGCCAATCCTGATTTGGAACCATGTGCACAATTGGCAACACCTGTTGTTGGGGCTATTGCATCATCGCACTACCTTGGCCTTCACACGGCTGGTTTTTTGAAGCGCTGGCTTTTGTTAGGGACAGAGGTAAGCTGGCGATTTGTAGATTGCCAGCTATGGGCAGTCAGGAGGTTGCTCAGTAACCGCCAGGGCCTAACTGTAGTGTAGAGCAGGCTTATACTAGCGACCAAGGTTGCCGACATCCTCTGCAGTTTTTTGGGCTCGCTGTAGCAAAGCACGCCCCACCTTCGTGATCGGGGGGAAATAACGTTCCCCTCGTGATTGCGCTTGAAAAGGACTGCTGGGTGTGCTGAGTGCTTACGGTGTTTTTTTTTGTCCGGCTTTTTGCTTTCATTTCCTCAGTGGCTGAGTGGCGCGTTCAGTTAATACACTTCTTACCAACACTTCTGCCCAGGGTTCTATCCTTATATTTTGGTTCACAATTTCCATCTGGAGCTAACTGCATTTGGGTCCTAAACCCTTTATACTTTTGTTTTCATGGTTTGCCAGCCTTTTACTATGGCGAACCATAACAAATTGAAGTTTATTTGTAGATTATTAGTAAGTAAGTAAAGCGTTACAGTAATCCAACCTTGAGGCTATAAACGCATGAACAAGTTTCTCTGCATCATTAAAAGAGAGGATATTTCTAAGTTTAGCAATGTTACTTAATTCAAAGAAAAGAATGTTGCTAATGTGTGCATCAAAGGAGAGATCTGAATGAAATGTGACACCTAAGTTTTTTACAGATGAACCTGGGCATAAACTGACGGCCATCTAGGATTAGGGATAGATGTAGCCAAAACCTGTATCTCAACAGCCTTGGTTCCCCTGATAAAAACCTCATTTTATCGGGAGTAAGTAAAAAATGGGAAAATTAAAAATGACATTCCAATCTTTATTTCCCTACACAGTGGGCTCAATTTTTGCCAAATTGTATGGCCATCTTGGTTTGGCTGATTATTGTACAAAAGCGGTGTATAATCTTCATAGCAAGTGGAAAACTAATGCCCATGTTTACGAATAAAGAAGCTTAGGTGGGCAAGCATATAACAGGGAGAGAATAAAAAAAGTTAGCCCAAAGCACAGACACCTGAGGCACACCATACTTCACTTTTGAGACAGTTAGAGGGCATAGTTATTTACAGTCGGTCACTTGTGGGGCCTGTTTCATGTGGGTTATTCATTACATACTGATCTGTGCGTTTTACTTCACTTTTTTTACTAACAGACTGGTATGTTTAGGGAGAGCATACAGAGGCAAAGCAAAGTCTATTTATGACATATTGGAATAGTTCTCGCTCTCCCAGCATTACTCCCTCTACCCCATGAAGCTGCCTGTTGCCTTGCCGTCACTGTTACACATTCTGTTCTTCCTTCTATGAAGAGCCCTGCCTGCACAAATCAGAGCCTAATCAGTGCATCAGGCCAACATGTTAATCTTTTTGGCTTCAAATGCTGGTAATTAAGTACAACCACAGCATTTCCCTTCAGAATGTCTAACGGTAGCATATGTAAAATGCTGTTCTTTCAGAATAGCAGCCAGTGAGTTGGGAACTGCTGATTCTAATTTTTGTAATTATGTTAAGAGTTTATCAGATGAGATGCTTAAGGTTGCTTAAGGGGAGGCTGTTGGATGCTTTTTTTTTCATCAATGTGTAGATCCGTTTTTGATTATGCTATTATGTTTATAACTCCCACTACTGCCAGTAACTGAAATCTCTCATCTCAGTTTGATGTCTTTTATGTTTTTTTTCTGAATGTTGTGTGGTGCATAATGGTTGGTCATAATTATTTAACTCCTACTGACAGATGTCAAAGTATTGAGCTGAAGCTATGTCTTTATTGTGGGGGGGAATGATAATTTGTTACTACCTGCCAGTAAAAGGTGGTGCTTGCTGGTTCTTCAGGGATTACTGATGAGCGTTCTGCCCTGTCAGCCATCCTGATGATGCCAATGCTTTTGGCCACCACTCTTTCATGGTGCTGGAGGTGATGGGGGGACTTAGTTGTTTCTGATGCTGATGAGAGCTTTCTTGATGCTTCTTTGGTTGCCAAACAACAAATTTTGTCCAATTGACAGACTTTGAGAGGGGGCACATCACTGACTGAAAGAAGCAGGTTGGTTGTTTCAACTAACTGCCGGCCATCTAGGCCATTCTCACCTAGCTGTTGGGAGGTGATGGGAGCAGTGGTTCTGTGAGGGCAGGCATACATGGTGAACAGGCTCTGGACAGCCCAGACAGACCACCAGTAGAGAGGATCGTTTGATCCACTAACATTCACAAGCAGCTAGCCCAGTTTCATTGTCCACCATCCAGACACAGGAGGCACCTTCACTACACATCCCTGTCTTTGCCTGGACCATTTCCAGGCACTTAGCAGAAGGAAGTGTGTTGTGACATTACCCATTATGTTTCCTTCCATTAACAGCCAGCGACCCGTATCCAGCCAGCCGTATCATCTTTAGCAACAGTTCCAGGTTCTGCTTGGGATCTGACAAAGGTCAGGTTTGAGTATGGAGGCCTTGTGGTGAGCATTTCAATCCTGCCTTTGTTGTGGAGTGACACACTGGCCCAACTGCTGGTGTGATGATCTGGGGAACCATCGCCTATGACAGTCGATCACCCCTAGTAGTGATAAGAATGAGACTAACAGATCAGTGATATGTGCATGAAATCCTACAAACACATGTTGACTCTCATGGTAGAGCTTCCAACTGTCATTTTTCAACAGGATAACGCTCACCCGTACACACCAAGGGTTTCCCAGGAATGTCTTCTCCAGATTGCAACACTTCCCAGTCACCAGATTTATCTGCTTTGGTAGCCTATGAGTTTGGTGGATCTGCAGGCCAAGCTGTGGACAAATGTGTCACAGATGCATGTCTGATTTCTCCACAAGAGGTATACTGCCCAAAAGTAGCCTCTATAAGCCTTTTTATAGAGCAGCAGGGAGAACACTTTAACACCCACTTGTGGCAAGAGCCAGTGCCTAATCATTAACACAACTGTAATTATTTCCCTATCTATATTTCCATATATATAAAATAAAGATTTAATCCGTGAAACATGGAAGGAATGGTACACCCTATGAAGGGAAATTCTCAACCCACATCCCCAAAGTGAATATGACATTTACTTTCATTTTGGGCCAAGCATACTTCCTGACCAATCAGAGATGTCAGAATGCAGCCTCTTGCTTTTTATGCTTGCATACAAGTAATGATGTTCCATCTATCCTAGAGCTGGAGAGTTGTCCTACTGCTCGCTTCAGTTCCATTTTAGGGCTTCAGCCATAAATACTGTCCAATCAAATCCTAATTTATTATTGCCACCAGGGATGTCGGGCTCACATCATTCCATTGATCCTCTACAGGTTTAGAGAAAAAATTAAAATCATATATCACCAATAACAATATAAAGATACAAAGACAACAAAAACATACAAAGGCACACTTAAAGACTATAATTTTTTATTAATAAAAAGAGTAAATGCTCAAGTAAACACAACAGAATTTAGTAACACTTCAGTGGTGCATTCTCAAGGTGTCTGATGTGAGTTGAGGCTAAGGTTCTGTGCAAACCAGCCAAGTTCTCAATCAAAGTTGGCAAACCAATTCTCAAAGGACTTTGTTTAAGGACAGCAGGGCAGAAAGATGAACTGATGAACTGATTTGTTGAAAGCGGAAACCTATAAATGTGTCATATTGAGAATCACTGGGGTATTCAGTATAACCCATTCTACAGCCACTATTTGTCTATGGAGATTCCAGAAATTATGCTTTATATTATGAATGTGAGACCACTCAAAATTTTCTTAAAATCCACAGATCTATTGCTACCATTCAAGAAGCTGATTAATTCCAGCATAGACACACCTCACTCTACTTAATTAGGTATTGATTAAGTGATCACCTGAACCGTATCTTATTTATTGAGGAAGAGTTACAAGACACATGAAAGCTTGAAATATTGTTTTCTAAGTTTAAACATTAGTACTGCTTTGTTTTCTTTGTATTATCATTTGAATTATTAATTGAGGTCTGAAATCACTGCATCCTATGTATTGCATTGTATGTATTTTGAAATTGTAAAAATAAAACACCACATTTAAATCCATAAAAATTTTAAATGAAAACTATAAATTTAGCTTGCATTATAGCAGTGAATGGAAATCCCTGAGATTTTTCTGCTAAGGGCTCCTACAGCCTCTAGAATTGCACAAGGGAATGCCCATTAAACGTACTTAGTTAAGGAAAGTGATCCAAAAATGCATTTATGGAAGGGTGTGACATTATCTGAATGATTGGCCCTCAGCCACAAAGGGAATTGCATTTTAATTTGAAGGGTTTTTATAGCAAGCAAATCATGGTTAGTGCATTATTCTCACAGCAGATTGGGATAGAAAATGAAATAATGAAAATTCATATTGTCTTGAAAGAAGGTAGACATGGGAGGTTGTGGGACAATCTGGCACAGAAAAATGCCAGGTGAAGGTGGTGAAATCTGGTAGGAATAAGAAGGTCTAGAGTGTATCATCCAAATCAGTCTTTGTGTCTAATTTGAATGAGGGCAGATTAATAAGCATGGCTCTCTCCTACTCATCTCAGCATGCTCCTTATTCCAGTATTGTGGCTACACAGTGAACAACGTCATAGGTGTTAGTCATAAGAGTCGGTCGTTGGTGGAGCTAGGGTTCATTGCTCAGTGTGATAATTGTGAATTAGGGTTAGCAAAAAAAAAATTTTGGGGGCAACCATGTGGTTATGGGTGGCAACACCTGTTGGCGGATCGCCATGGGAACTTAGCGTTTTCCAATTTGAGTTGGGTTTGGGCACCAAACAGGAAAGAAGTACCAAACGGAGGATGAGTGTTAGAAAATCCAAAGAGGGAGGGGACAAATCTGTTAACTGAGACTGAGCTAAAGTACATTGTGATAAAGCGTCCAAATTGAAGAGATTGATAGTGGATTTGGAAGTGGACCTATCCAGGATGAAAAAAACAATGCAGTAAAAAAACAGGGTCTGGCTCTGGAATAATGACAAATATGACCTAAAAACCCTGGTGGTACTGGGGGCAAAAAAGATTTAATGTTTAATAAGAATTTGATGATCCAAAATTCATACATAGACATCATATATTATGATGAGAGGTATAACGTTTAAAGCCACTCCACTTCATCTAACTGTCAGGGGCTGCCACAGACCCATGACTAGAGCAAACTCTGAAACTTGGAAGGATGGAAGGCTTTGGTGTGGCAGAACACACAGACATAGGGTGCATCCCATTTCAGGCGCTGCATCCTTCGAAGGCTGCATTTGAACACCGATTGCGTCATAGGGCCACGCCTAGGCTGTCCCATTCCGAAGGCTCCTTCGTATGCGGCCGACAAATGCGTCCTTCTTTTCCCTCAAAACGAAGGATACATCTGATGTATCCTTCGCGACCTACCATATCCCGAGGTGCATTGCGCCTGAGGGGAACTTGGCGATATCGGAACGGTTGGCTGAGGAATATACGTTATTTAACTGTAAGGATTTAAAAACTCGAACAGGTAAATGTTAAAAAGCAAAAGCACAACATTTTTTTGTTTTGTTTTAGGAAGCAAGGAGCAAACGGAGACCTTTATTAAACTGCTTGAGGGAAAATGAATGCCAGCGCCTGCAGTGAATCTTCTCCTTCAATAATTGAAAAAACAAAAACAGCATGTGAACTAAACTCAAAATTTCTGGCTGCATTGTTATAACGATTATTGCTGTTTTGTGATATGGTGCGGGCGGGTGGTTCTGTGACGCAAACAGGAAGTCCAATGCAGAGTAGACCGTCTCATTTCGGTTCGGCCTTTGCCGCGGTCTACCCAGCCTTCCAAGCACACACCTTCATAGACCGCGTAGACCGCGTCCTTCGAAGGATGCAGCCCCTGAAATGGGATTCACCCATAGACAAGACAGGCAGAACTTGATCGGGGCCCAACGTCGAGACTCCTTGCTAGAATCACACAACAGTAAACCTGACAGCAAGAGCTCTCACCAGGATCAATAACCTGTCCCTTTGCAAAATGTCTTCCCTTTGCAGTCTCAGCCTTTTTAATACATTTATGTAATTCAGATATATATATATATATATATATATATATATATACACACATATATATTAATCCTATTGCACCACAGTCACTGAAATTCTGAGGGGATGCATGTGCTCAGAGACACATGAAACCACCAACACATTTTAAAGTGCAGAATGTGGGAAGATCAGGTTAATGGGGGGTACACTGACCTGAGTGAGTGTACCTAAATGACCTGAGTGTGACCTAACTGAGTGTATACACTGATTTTTGTTTGCTTTCAATGAGAGATAGAGGAATGTAACAGAGCATGCTAAGACTATTGTCTATGGTATAATTAGAAATACAACTTGAAATAAATTGTATAGAATACAATAAACTGTTATAAAATATTACATATATTGAGAAATTATCTGTCCACTGTGAATAATTTTGTCCTGTAAGATTCTTTCTCTTAGTGGCTGTAGTCAGAACAATAGAAGAAATATATTTTTGCAGCGATGGCACTAGAAATTCTAGGGCTTTTGAGAAATGCGTTTGCCTTGTTTCTTTTATGCTTATGTAATGTAAGTGGGATAGGGATAATAATGGGGCTGTGGACATGACCGATAAATAACCCTAGAAATTTTAACATTCTAGCTAGAGCTTCCTGAGAAAATCCGAGAACCATAATTTATTCTGGCATTGTCACAAAAGACAGAAGAGTGCAACAGTACCTAACAATATCTGCAATACTGTTCAGGACATACTGTCCTTCCTTATTTCTGAATGTAAAAATTAGAGGATCACCTATTAATTTTGTTCACACACTCACACTTGCCTGACAGTGTTATACAACAAAAGCTAACATTATCCTATTCAAAGTGCCTATTTGCACTTGGGTGTACAAAAACCTTCATAAAAATCACTGACATTCCTTTTACCCTCCCCCAAAGAGGAAACCCAGAAACGCACACATAAAATATTTACATTCAAGTCCAGGTCTTTGGGTCTGCAGCTTAGTATAATGTGTCATATTAAATACTGGATACTCACTCACCAACCACTTTGTAAAGTATACTTTGGTAGTACCAGGTTGGACCCACTTTTGCATTCAGAACTGCCTTAATTCTGCATGGCATAGATTCAACAAGGCGATGCTCAGATGTGATTTTCTCTTACTTAACTCACATAAAACTGAGGTTCTATTAGTGGGACCCAAGGCTGTGAGAGACAGGTTGGCTACATCTATCCTAAATCTAGATGGATGTCCAGTATTGCCCAGTCCGTCTGTAAAAAACTTAGGGGTCACATTTGATTCAGATCTCTCCTTTGATGCGCACATTAGCAGCATCACTCGAATTGCTTTCTTTCAATTACGTAATATCGCAAAACTTAGAAAAACTATCCTCTCTTTTTTAATGATGCAGAGAAAACTTGTTTATGCGTTTATTAACCTCAAGGTTAGATTTACTGTAATGCCCTTAACTTACTGGATGCTCTAGTAAATCTATATATAAAAAAACTTCAGTTAGTTCAGAATGCAGCTGCCCGAGTGCTAACTCGAACTAGAAAATTTGATCATATCATTCCTGTTCTATTATCACTACACTGGTTACCAGTCAAATTCCGCATTGATTACAAAATACTTCTTTATAACGTTATAAAGCTCTACATGGCCTGGCCCCACATTATCTGAGTGAACTCTTAGAGTTTTACAATCCACTCGTCTACTTCATTCACAGGGTGCAGGACTTCTTTAGTTCCTAGAATTAAAAAAAGTCACACAGCCGAGGGAAAGGCTCTCTCATTACATGGCCCCCCAACTATGGAATAAACGTCCCACTTTTATTCGAGACTCAGACACTCTCCCCAAAATTTTAAGTCTAGGCTAAAGACATGCTTATTTTGCCAGGCTTTTTTGACTGGATTTAGACTGGGACGCATGGCTTGGATCACTGGGGCCGGAGTCTGGAGTCATGTCTGGCCTGCCTTGCCTTGTCCTTTAACCGAGAGTGTCCGAGTTGGGCGGTCTGGCTGAACTGGGCTTTGGTCCTCGTGATCTTGACTCGTGTATCCTTGCCTTAGAATAAGGGCAGAGCTGGGGGTTCATAGTCAAAGAGTCTTATGGTGATCAGAAACATTGGGTTGCTGTCTTCTGCCTCCCGTGGGGTTGCCGATGTCTCATGTGATCCCTCTTGGCTGTGTTTCCTACCAGTTCTCCTCTTTCTAGCTATGCTGCTATAGCTAATGCTGCCGGGGTCTCATGCTACACAAGGCATCAGTGATTGTTAATAGACACTGTGCTCTTAATCAACAACTAATTACATTTTCTGTTTTCTCTCCGAGCTGTGTTCCGGTACCAGTTCCTGCCCCACACATGATGTTCATCCGCTGCAGCTTCACTCAAGCTGCCTCCGTCATCAGCTCCAGCCGCATCATACCCAGGACACTTAATGCCGATGTGCATATTTCACATTTTATTCGAACTATTACTCCATGACTTTAGTTTCATTCTTAGATTTATCATCTACGCAGCCCAAGGAGGTTGTGTCCCTTTTTGAGTCTTGGTCCTCCCAAGGTTTCTTCCTATAACACTCAGGGAGTTTTTCCTTGCCGCTGTCGCCCTAGGCTTGCTCAATTTGGGATTGGATGTAGTTATTAGGAGATAATCTAAACTTGTAAAGTTGCTTTGAGACAATGCTCCATTGTAAAAAGCACTATATAAATATATCTGACTTGACTTGATTAAGGAGCCCAAAGTATGCCAAGAAAATATCCTCAACACTATTATACCACCCCCGATGATGCCAAATTCTGACTCTACCATATGAATGTTGCAACAGAATTCGAGACTCATCAGACCAGGCCACATTTCTTCAATCTTCTAATGTCCAAGTTTAGTGAGCCTCTGCAAGATTGAACAGAAAAGGAGAAATAGCCCCACCATTTAAATCCATTTTTTATGTAATTGTTGGGTGTTCACAAGCATTATATAGTATATAATAATAAAAGACTGACTGGTCTAGTGTTCTAAGAGATATTGCATCCCTGTCATTGGTAACCTTCTACTTCACTAAAAGGGTTGTAACTGAGAGCTGAATTGTCACCTTGATATGTTTTGTATTATAAAAATGCGTTTATGTCCAAATCAAAATCATTCCACCAGCCACAGGTAACTCCATTCTGTCATTTTCCACATCAAAATAAAATACAGCATTGCTTTCTGATATTGTACTTGTGAGACCATTACATTTTTTTTTTATTAATTATATTCTCACATTCAACACTTTACCTAGTCCATATCAAAAGTCTCCCCACCACTAATTCCAACCAGGTAACCACTCCCTTGCCAATCTACAGGAGAATTGGAAAATTAATGATATTAGATGCAAGCTAGAGTAAACACTTGAGTAGTAGTAGTAGTAGTAGTATCTTTACCTTTTTCAGTTAACAGATGATCAGTGTTTATTTGATCCATATGCAGTTATTTTAGTTTAATAACAAAATGTGTAGATCCTAAAATCAATAATCCATGTAAAACACATGTAAGGCAGTGGCCTACCCGAACCAGGTGACCAGGTCTTGTAAGCTCCTCTAAAGATATGTGGTGGCTTAATTCAGTTCTGATTATTTCAGTCTTGGTAAGGAAGGCCATTTTAAATGCATCACTGATTGCAGCTGGTTCTGTTGTTGGATGAATCACATTCATACTAGCTTTCTGTTTTATTGATTCAGCTGAAGTGCTAATAGACTAGTTGGTCAATTACCCCCATAATAATATTGCTGTCTAGCCCTGTGTAGAATAAATTCAGACTTATTAATGGAGATATTCTCATATGCTCTCCTGACAGGACTGAGCTTATTAACATTAATTTTACAATGAAGATACTGCCTCGATTTTTCCATTCTTTGTACTTGCTTTCAGGCTTAAATTAGATTTTAGGCTAGAAACCAATAGTAATGATGCATCTTGTGAAGCATTTCACTGTTTGGGAGTTATCATAATGATCTTTACTGTTTAAGTCATCTAGCTGGCATTTCACCTGTGAAAGGAAGACTAACGATGAATAAGTATTCTGGAATAGGGTTATGGTATAAATCCATCATGACGGTTAAACCACAAGGCTGATCATAGCCATGCCTTGTGAGGCAGTACTACATATTTTATGAAAAGAGGCAGAATGAAATGTATTTTAAATTAAGTTCAGCCTCGGTGACTTTTGAGATGACACTGCTGGGTAAATCTTTTTCCACATTATGAATAGAAATATGGTTTTCTATTCATATAGCAGTGGTTAATGCTGTTGCCTCACCACTCCAGAGATCTGCACTTCGTGATAAGCCATCCACCTGTAAAAAATTTGCATATTCCTGTACTCCTGTGGGTATTTCACTTTCCCTCCAAACTAGACATGTGTTAGGTCATTTGGGGTTTCTACAGTGTCCCAGTGTGAGTGAGTGATTGTGTTTATGTGCTTTTGTGCCCTGCAATGGATTGGTTCCGTGTCTGGTGTTAGTTCCTGCCCTGAGCCCTACAATGGTTCTTGAAAGTTTGTGAACATTTAGAATTTACTATATTTCTGATTAAATATGACCAAAAACATCATCAAATATCCACACAAGTCCTAAAAATAGATAAAGAGAACCCAGTTAAACAAATGAGACAAAGATATTATACTGGGTAATTTATTTATTGAGGAAAATGATCCAATATTACATATTAGTGAGTGGCAAAAGAATGTCAACCTCTAGGATTATCAGTTAATTTAAAGGTGAAAATAGAGTCAGGTGTTTTCAATCAATGGGATGACAATCAGGTGTGAGTGGGCACTCTGTTTTATTTAAATTACAACAATATATCAAAGTCTGCTCTTCACAACTCATGTTTGTGGAAGTGTATCATGGCACAAACAAAGAAGATTACTGAGGACTTCAGAAAAAGAGTTGTTGATTGATGCTCATCAGGCTGGAAAAGGTTACAAAACCATCTCTAAAGAGTTTGGACCCACCAATCCCACTCAGGCAGATTGTGTACAAATGGGGGAAAATTCAAGACCATTGTTACCTCCCCAGGAGTGGTCTACCAAACAAAGATCACTCCAAGAGCAAGGCGTGTAATATATTTGGCGAGGTCACAAGGGACCCCAGGGTAACTTCTAAGCAACTGAAGGCCTCTCTCACATTGGCTAATGTTAATGTTCATTAGTCCACTATCAGAAGAACACTGAACAACCCATGCATGGCAGGGTTGCAAGAAGAAAAGCCACTGCTCTCCAAAAAGAACATTGCGCTCGTCTGCAGTTTGCTAAAGATTCACGAGGACAAGCCAGAAGGCCATTGGAAGAATGTTTTGTGGACGGATGAGACCAAAAATAGAACTTTTGGCTTAAGAGGGAAAGCATTATGTTTGGGGAAAAGATAACACTGCATTTTAGCATAAGTAACTTTATCCCATCTGTGAAACATGGTGGTGGTAGTATCATGGTTTGGGGCCTGTTTTGCTGCATCTGGGCCAGGACGGCTTGCCATTCATTGATGGAAAAAGGAAACTCTAACACATATCAGAGAACTAAAGGAAAATGTCAGGGACATCTGTCCATGAACTGAATCTCAAGAGAAGGTGGATCATGCAGCAAGACAAACGACCCTAAGCACACAAAGTCGTTCTTACCAAAGAATGGTTAAAGAAGATAAACTTAATGTTTTGCAATGGCCAAGTCAAAGTCCTGACCTTAATCCAATCGAAATGTTGTGGAAGGATCTGAAGTGAGCAGCTAATGTGAGGAAACCCACCAAACATCCCAGAGCTGAAGCTGTTCTGTACGGAGGAATGGGCTAAAAATTCCTCCAAGCCGGTGTGCAGGACTGATCAAACAGTTACAGGAAACGTTTGGTTGCAGTTATTGCTGCACAGGGGGGTCACACCAGATACCGAAAGCAAAGGTTCACATACTTTTGCCACTCACTAATATGTAATATTGGATCATTTTCCTAAGTAAATAAATGACCAAGTATAATATTTTTTTTCATTTGTTTAACTGGGTTCTCTTTATCTACTTTTAGGACTTTGTGTGCAAATCTGATGATGTTTTGGGTCATATTTATGCAGAAAAATATAAAACATTCTAAAGGGTTTCACAAACTTTCAAGCACAACTGTATGCTACCTGTTAGTTCCTATGAGCCTGAATTTGATTAAAGCGGTATAAAAAAATAAATTAACAAACGAGTTCTGCCTCAGATAGAGTTCTAAAAATGAAGGTTTTACTTTGATGTGTAACACTGAACTGGGCTCGGGAAATCAGAAATGACTGAAACCTGAGGGATTCTCTTGGGAACCACAACACTGCATCGATTCTGTTGGATGTTGTTCCTTTGCTGTATTCTGGAAAAAAAACAGTGGGTTGACCCTTTATTATGTGACTCCTTTCGGAATTGCTTCTTGGTTAGAAAGGCCAAGAAGCCATTATTTATTGTAGTAAGAGTAGTCTACCCATCTGAATAGTCTACTCTGTTAGTACAGTGGTGCTTGAAAGTTTGTGAACCCTTTAGAATTTTCTATATTTCTGCATAAATATGACCGAAAACATCATCAGATTTTCACACAAGTCCTAAAAGTAGATAAAGAGAACCCAGTTAAACAAATGAGACAAAGATATTATACTTGGTCATTTATTTATTGAGGAAAATTATCCAATATTACATATTAGTGAGTGGCAAAAGTATGTAAACCTCTAGGATTAGGAGTAATTTTAGGAGATAATTGATTACAGTCAGGTTGGTTTTTCAATAAATGTTTTCAAGAAGGGGATAACAATCAGGTTTGAGTGGGCACCCTGTGTTTATTTAAAGAACAGGGATCTATCAAAGTCTGCTCTTCACAACACATTTGTGGAAGTGTATCATGGCATGAACAAAGGAGATTTACTTCAGAAGAACACTGGACAACAAAAGAACACTGCTCTCCAAAAAGAACATTGCTCCTCGTCTGCAGTTTGCTATAAATCACTTGGACAAGCCAGAAGGCCATTGGAAGAATGTTTTTTGGACAGATGAGACCAAAATAGAAGTTTTTGGTTTAAAAAAAAGTGTTATGTTTGGAGAAAGGAAAACACTGCATTACAGCACAAGAACCGTATCCCATCTGTGAAACATGGTGGTGGTAGTATCATGGTTTGGGCCTGTTTTGCTGCATCTGGACCAGGACGGCTTGCCTACATTGATGGAACAATGAATTCTGAATTATATCAGAGAATTCTAAAGGAAAATGTCAGGACATCTGTCCATGAACTGAATCCCAAGAGCAGGTGGGTCATGCAGCAAGACAATGACCCTAAGCACACAAGTCATTCTACCAAAGAATGGTTAAAGAAGAATAAAGTTCATGTTTTGGCCAAGTCAAAGTCCTGACCTTAATCCAATGGAAATGTTGTGGAAGGACCTGAAGTAAGCAGTTAATGTGAGGAAACCCACCAACATCCCAGAGCTGAAGCTGTTCTGTACGGAGGAATGGGCTAAAATTCCTCCAAGCCAGTGTGCAGGACTGATCAACAGTTACAGGAAATGTTTAGTTGCAGTTATTGCTGCACAGGGGGGTCACACAAGATACTGACAGCAAAGGTTCACATACTTTTGCCATTCACTGATACGTAATACAAGATCATTTCCCTAATTAAATAAATGACCAAGTATAATATTTTTGTCTCATTTGTTTAACTGGGTGCTCTTTATCTACTTTTAGGACTTGTGTGAAAATCTGATGATGTTTTAGGTCATATTTATGCAGAAATATAGAAAATTCTAAAGGGTTCACAAACTTTCAAGCACCACTGCAAGTGGCCCAGTTTGGTAGTACTCCACTGAGAACCCATTGCTGTCTGATCCTTATTTAACTTTCTTCAGGCCGACTAGCCTCAGTTTGGATATTCTGCGACAATCTTCCTTTGAGGTTAGTTCAGCCGTCTGGCACGGAAGATTTATCTTTTTCTTTCCATAGCCTGGAAAGTTTGAGCAAGCATGTATTCTCAAGTTCCCTGTGTACAAAATGCTACTGTTTGTTGGGTGTGAAGCTTTATCTCTGTTAGCTGTCACAGAGGAAGGTTCTTTACTACTTCAGTCACTATTGAGTTGACTATGGTATTGAGGTCACACTGTTCAAGTAGCATGATTCAGCTGTAGCAATGTAGCAATGGTTCTCTTTTCAGTAAGGTTTTAGGAAATTTCACATATAATTACAGTCCAGAAAACCTTTCCATAATACTTATATAGAATCTACTATTAGAGATATTTTGTCCTGGGGTTGTTTTGTATGCTTTTGATTCTAATTATGTTTACCATGCGAATATCTGGTATTGATTTTTCAGTGCCACCTTAACAATATGACTTACTTTTGTTTACCTAAACAGACTACGTTAGCACACAAAATCCAGAAATATAAATTGGGAAAACAGTTCTTTACTCAAAACCACAAACACATACTGTGTAATGTAGCCTGTGTCTTCTGTGTGCAGGTTATGTGAGTATGCTCCCTTTCTCTGGCTAAATCTGTCTACACCATTACACCACCACCACCACCAGCCTGAACCAAACAAGGCAGGATGTGTTGCCAAATTCTGACCCAATCATCCGAATGTTGCAACAGAAATTGAGACTCTTCAGACTAGGCAACGTTTTTCCAATCTTTTGTTGTTTTCGTTGAGCCCATGAGATTTGTAGCCTAGGTTGCCTGTTTATTGCTGACAGGAGTGGCACCCGGTTTGAGCTTCTGTTGCTATAGCCCACCTGCTTCAAGGTCAGACATGTTGTGCATTCAGAGATGTTCTTCCACATACCTCAGTTATAATGAGTGGTTATTTGAGTTACTGTTGCCTTTCTATCAGCTTGAACCAGTCTGGCCATTCTCTTCTGACCTCTGGCATCAACAAGATATTTTTGTCCACAGAACTGCTGCTCACTGGATATTTTCTCTTTTCCGGACCATTCTCTGTAAATCCTATTGCAAATCCCATTAGATCAGCAATTTCTGAAATCTGATTTTCTTAACGTTGTGCAATAATGTAGGCAATAATTTTGTAATGTGACTGTGGTATTTTATCATTTTTTTGTGGTACTAGAGCTAAATCAAAACAGATTCCCATTTACCTATAGTGCTTGTGGTGACACACACACACACACACACACACACACGTCTTTCTCACTATCATGTTGGGGACATAGACATAGACATAATGATTACTGTAGCTGATTAACACCCCCCCCTAACTCTAACCTCAGTAACTAAAGCAAACGTTCTGACTCTTTTGGTTTTGTACTGGCGTACAGTGTACATTTACATTTACAGCATTTAGCAGACGCCCTTATCCAGAGCGACTTACAATTGGTACAGTCTTACAATCCAAGCAATTGTGGGTTAAGGGTCTTGCTCAAGGACCCAACAGTGGCAGCTTGGCAGAGGTGGGATTTGAACCCTGGACCTTCTGGTCCAAAGTCCAGTACCTTAACCGCTAGGCTACCACAGTTCTACTGGTGTGTAACCTGATATTTGTTCCCAAAAGTGTCGTAAGTCAAGTCACACATCAAATACACAAACACACACGTTTCGCACATGCTACATTTTAGTTGCATCAAAGCAGGGGTGTCTCTAGAGATTTATGAAGCAGGGGCTAAGCTTTGACTAGGGGCGTCTAGAGGTAAGCTCCACAGGAGAAAAATACCCAAAAAGGCCAGCATTATGAAACTGCCATAAAATTAAAAACATACCACTATTTGGAGAAGCAGCAAATTTCTTTGAGGAGACAGTTTGTATTAGGTATAGATTTTATATGACTTAAGTACATCCACTAACAAGAGGTACAGATCAAGCAAAGATGCACTCAATGTTACTTGCAGTAGCAGGCCCTAAATACACCACTCAAATCAAATGTCTGTAGCTACATTCATGCTTAATAACCTGGATGACTGAATTATTTGGACAATGTGACATTTCACTCCGATAAAAATTAGTTTCAAAATGTCATTTCTGTTTATTTTCACACACAGTCCACTACATCCCCAGCTAGAGGGCAAAATAGCTATTAGTAAAATCCCAACAAAAAGGAATAAACCAAACTAGCAGTACCAGCCAAAACAGCTTCATAAATCTATTTTTTTATTCATAAAGCTTTTCTAAAATTCAGCAAATACATCACTTTCATTATGTGAAAACTATTTCTAGATCTATTTAACTTTTACTTTTTAGAGCTAAAAATAGAAGCAGGTTGAATAATCATAATATGTTAACAGTAATATAATTAGATCTTAGATGGATTGGCTGTATTTGAGATGCTTTCACGTACATATTTTAGTAAAGTGACACAGCGTGATAAACTGTTACAGACCAATCAAACATTCAGGTTTCAGGATCGTTACAGGGCAGCCCCCATCTAGTGATCCCCTCTGAAACCCTCTTCACTATGCACTTAAGTGAAGGCTGAACATTCACTAGGCATTTAAAAGAATACTCTTTTGGTTGTTTGTAGATTTACCTACATCAAATCCTAACAGGATTTTAGTTAGATTGTGTTCATGGGTTATTGCTTATTTGTACCTGCATGGGGTAACCTCTACTAACAAAGCACTTCTGCAAGTCACTACTATGTAATGTCTGAAATGTACATATTGACACATTGTGATGACCTTCAGTGTCAATTCATATGTATGTTCATAAGACTCCCTAGAATACGACATGCCACAGAGGAAACCAATCACAAAGGTCTTGTGCTCACATGAATGTTTCATAAAAAAGCAAAGTAAAATGTGAATCTACTAAATCTTTCTGTCTGAGGAGAAATATTGCTATGTGAATCACGCATTTCATGTGTTTCCTGATGTGCCTCTGTTCATGTGCAGCTGGGGGTGAAAGGAAAGAGAGTGCTTATTCTGGGCTGTAATAAATGCCATTTAGCTGGTCAGTTCTGCCCAGAGCCCCATGTTGTTTACTTTCAGATTGCAATTTATTTTTCATCCTTTTGGAACGTCCAAACAGACACCACATCCCTCTATTTATTTGTAATTACTGGTCAATTATTATATTTTTTGCTTACTCCCAACCTGAATTATAGTACCAGTATTGGGAAATATTGGGGTTCAAAATAAATATTCATTCACCACACTGAGAAAGCATTAACACAAATATCTAACCAATCACAAAGCAAATTACAGGGCAGTAACTCCATCACAATGCATTTAGGTATGTAGGCATGGTTCAGAAAACTTGCTGAAGTGCAAACTGAGCATCGGAATGGGGAAGAAAGGCAGTTTAAGTGACTTCAAACATGGCATGGTTATTGGTGCGAGACAGGCTAGTGAGACTGACGTGATGATGGTGTGTTAGCGTGTGTTGTACTCGTATGAGTGGATCAGACACAGCTGTGCTGCTGGAGTTGTTAAACACCTCAGTGTCACTGCTGGACTGAAAATAGTCCACCTACCAAGAATGTGCAGCCCCTAGCATCCTGTAGGCAGCGTTTGCCCATTCTGTAGTACATCTGCCCATGTACTGAATATTAATACCACGTGGGTGTTGCAACAGACAGCGACTCTAAGCACACAAGTCTTTCTACTGAAAAATGGTTAAAGAAAACTCAAGTTCATGTTGTAGAATGGCCAAGTCAGCACCCTCATCCCCCTGCTTAAGCCAGTACGTGTTCAGGCCCATCTGAAGTTTGCCAGAGAGCATGATCCAGATGATCCAGAAGAGGACTGGGAAAATATCATGTGGTCAGATGAACCAAAATAGAACTTTTTGGTAAAAACTCAACTCGTCATGTTTGGAGGAACATCATACCTACTGTGAGGCTTGGGGGTGAAAACATCATGCTTTGATCCATGTTAAGGGAAGAATGAATGGGGCCATGTATCGTGAGATTTTAAGCCAAAACCTCCTTCCATCAGTGAGAGCATTGAAGAAGGAATGTGGCTGGGTCTTCCAGCATGACAATGATCCCAAACACACCGCTCAGCCAACGAAGGAGTGGCTCCGTAAGAAGCATTTCAAGGTCCTGGAGTGGCCTAGCCAGTCTGCAGCCCTCAACCCCATAGAAGATCTGTGGAGGGAGTTGAAAGTCCGTGTTGCCCAGTGACAGCCCCAAAGCATCACTGCTCTAGAGGAGATCTGCATGAAGGAATGGGCCAAAATACCAGCTACAGTGTGTGCAAACCTGGTGAAGACTTACAGGAAACGTTTAACCTCTGTCATTGCCAACAAAGGTTATGTTACAAAGTATTGAGTGGAACTTTTGTTATTGACCAAATACTTATTTTCCACCATAATTTACAATTAAATTCTTTAAAAATCCAAATCAAAGAGATTTCCTGGATATTTTTCTCATTTTGTCTCTCATAGTTGAAGTGTACCTATGATGAATATTACAGACCTCTCTCATCTTTCTAAGTAGGAGAACTTGCACAATCAGTGGCTGACTAAATACTTTTTTGCCCCACTGTACATCCAGTCTGTGAACACCCTTTCTAATTATCGAGCTCTGCTATTTCAGCAACACTCACTTGTAACACGTTAATAATATAAAGCATAATTTCTGGATTCCCCGCAGACAAATACTGGCAGTAGAATGGGTTGTACTGCATCCCCCAGTGACTCACTGACACATTTATATGTTTCCACTTCCAACCAGTCAGTTCATCAACTTTCTTCTCTACTCTCCTTAGAGGATATAGCGTCCATAGAGAATGGGCCATAAATATGGGGCTTAATTATGTGGTATATCTACACTAGTTGTACTGGTGCACACACAGAATTAAGAGGGGCACAGCTGTAGCCCCAGTCAGTCGTACAGAGACAAATGTGTATCAGTAAAAAGTCTGTTAGGAACATAATTGATTTAACACTAAAGTGGGCGTTACTCTGCCATGGAGGAGAAATGAAGAAGTACAAATTAAGAACAAATTATCATTAAAGTAATTTTTAACAATTATGTTCATTTATTTTATGTGCATTTTCTTGAAAAAATAAAAACAGAAACGATCTAAACCTCTTTAGTTTTACACCATTATTAGCCAAAACAGCTCCTTTTTTGCCCTGTTGTATTGTCTCTCTAACAAACGCCAAACACCCATGTTTTGGATGTAATTTTTTGGATGTCCACAAACATTTGTCTATATAGTGTTTTATATCTTTTCCTGTATTCAGTTCCTCATAACTTCTTTGCTATAATTTGCTGGAGGCTAATTTTTAGACTTATAGAATACATCACGAAAAAAATCCTTATGAGTTTAGTCTGAATCTTATGGCACTGAGTAAACAGTTTTAAAGCCATGTTCTCTCTAGGTTATTTAAAGCCTAGGTTATTTTGATTGGCCACTTCCTTTGTCTAAATGTTTGTTCTAGACTTATGATCTCCTTGTACTCAGGTAATGAGAGGAGAGAGAAGTAAGACCATGGCTGGGGACACAGATCTGGGATTTAATGCATTTTCAATCCCATATGTCCTTTGAAGTGTTAAATGAACCTGAAGGGGGAAAACAGTCATGTTTTCACAGACAGTGGAGAGCCCTTATTGAGGATGTAAAATGGAAATGAAATTGTGAAATACTGGAGCCTTAAAATGCGAAAGAGTAGAAACTGCATATGCAGGATTAAGAATTTACATGTTAATGGCATAAATGTCTGAACGTCATGAATATCTCATGAGACAGCTGGCTGATTAAGTTTTAATATTGCTCATAATTACTCACTGATTTGGCAAACATCTTGCACCTGGAAAATGAGTGTGTTGCTTTCTCAAAGTTGTGTAAGATTAAGGTACAAATCATATTTCACAATATGTTTTGTCCCTAAATATCTGTTGCATGATACGCTGTGGCGACGGCGCTCTCTCCCATCAGCGACTAGGTGGGCATGGCATTCTAGGTGATAATTTCAGTTGCTTATAATGCCTAATTTTATGTACATGTTTTATAGCTGAGCAGGTCACACCCATTTGTTTAATTAAGTCATAAGTGTTGGCAGTTAAAGTGAATTCACAGCATTTATTTACAGTCTAGAGGTTGCAGGGTTAAATTGGGGTAGCTCCCTCCCCTGCCTCATCTATCCTAGGCACTGCTTACAGCTCTTTTAAGTGCTATTTCTTGTGCTTTTGGGTAATTCTAAATACAGTTTCATTATGAGTAATGTTTCTAGTGTTACTCCTCCTCCTTCTTCTTCGTCTACGCTACAGTACAAAGTTTTTATGTATAATGGAACATACACACATACGTATAGAGTACTGTGCAAATGTCTTAGGCATTTTGTATTTTTCAGTTTATATTCTGCTTATTCTTTAAGTTTCAGTGGTCACTGCCCTTTGTACTTCTACAATTACAGACTGTAGTCCATCTGTTTCTCTACATACTTTGTTCGTCCCCTTTACTATGTTCTCTAATGGTTAGGACCCCCACAGGACCACCAAAGATCAGGTGCTATTTTGGTGGTGGATCATGCTCAGCACTGCAGTAACACTGATGCAGTGGTTGTGTGTTAGTGTGTGTTGAGCTGGTACAATTGGATCAGACATACAGTAGTAGTGCTGCTGAAGTTTAAAACCACCTGTGTTACTGCTGGACTGAAAATAGTCCACCAGTCGAAAATGTCCAGCCACCAACATCCTGTAGGCAGCATCAGTGATGAATGATTAGAGAATGACTAACACAAACTGTGCAACAACAGATGAACACAAGTCCTAAAAGTAGATAAAGAGAACCCAGTTAAACAAATGACACAAAAATATTATACATGGTCATTTATTTATTGAAGAAAATGATCCAATATTACATATTAGTGAGTGGCAAAAGTATGTGAACCTTTGCTTTCAGTATCTGGTGTGACCCTCCTGTGTAGCAATAACTGCAACTAAATATTTCCTGTAACTGTTGATCAGTCCTGCACACCGGGTTTGAGGAATTTTAGCCCATTCCTCCATACAGAACAGCTTCAACTCTGGGATGTTGGTGGGTTTCCTCACATTAACTGCTCACTTCAGGTCCTTCCACAACATTTCGATTGGGTTAAGGTCAGGACTTTGACTTGGCCATTCCAACACACATTCCAACTTTATTCTTCTTTAACCATTCTTTGGTAGAACGACTTGTGTGCTTAGGGTCGTTGTCTTGCTGCACGACCCACCTTCTCTTGTGATTCAGTTCATGGAAGGGGAGTGGGAGAAAGGGGGGGGAAGGGCTTTCCTTTCGCTTGACTTTTTGACTTTGCCATTTCCAACACACATTCCCAAACTTTATTCTTCTTTAACCATTCTTTGGTAGAACGACTTGTGTGCTTAGGGTCGTTGTCTTGCTGCACGGACCCACCTTCTCTTGTGGATTCAGTTCATGGACAGATGTCCTGACATTTTCCCTTTAGAATTCTCTGATATAATTCAGAATTCATTGTTCCATCAATGATGGCAAGCCGTCCTGAACCAGATGCAGCAAAACAGGCCCAAACCATGATACTACCACCACCATGTTTCACAGATGGGATAAGGTTCTTATGCTGGAATGCAGTGTTTTCCTTTCTCCCAAACATAACACTTTTCTTTTAACCAAAAAGTTCTATTTTGGTCTCATCCGTCCATAAAACATTCTTCCAATAGCCTTCGGCTTGTTCCACGTGATCTTTAGCAAACTGCTGCAGATGAGCAGCAATGTTCCTTTTTGGAGAGCAGTGGCTTTCTCCTTGCAACCCTACCATGCACACCATTGTTGTTCAGTGTTCGTCTGATGGTGGACTCATGAACATTAACATTAGCCAATGTGAGAGAGACCTTCAGTTGCTTAGAAGTTACCCTGGGGTCCCTTGTGACCTCGCCAACTATTACATGCCGTGCTCTTGGAGTGACAATGGTCTTGAATTTCTTCCATTTGCACACAATCTGAGGTCCTCATGATACACTTCCACAAACATGTGTTGTGAAGAGCAGACTTTGATAGATCCCTGTTCTTTAAATAAAACAGGGTGCCCACTCACACCTGATTGTCACCTCATTAATTGAAAACACCTGACTCTAACTTCACCTTCAAATTAACTGCTAATCCTAAAGGTTCACATACTTTTGCCACTGATATGTAATATTGGGTCATTTTTCTCAATGAACAAATGACCAAGTATAATATTTTTGTCTCATTTGTTTAACTGGGTTCTCTTTATCTACTTTTAGGACTTGTGTGAAAATCTGATGATGTTTTAAGTCATATTTATGAAGAAATAGAGACAATTTTAAAGGGTTCACAAACTTTCAAGCACCACTGCAAGATATAACCACATAGCCCTTTTAAACACATTTTCTCATTTTATGGTGATAGAAGTAATTGGACAAATTCCTTTTGCAAAACAATTATTACTTGATGCATAGATATCACCAGGCACGAGGAATTGTCAGGACTATGATGCAGTCATTTTCAGTTCTGCCTTATTTTAGGGGGTTTTATCTACATTCATGTCTTCAGTAAGTGAAATGCATCAGTAAGATTCAGGAGGGGTTATTGATTCAGCAAGTCAATAACATTTGCTTTTTTCTACATAAAGAATGCCAAAGTGACTCTACCTTTGTGTTTGAAATAATGTGCTTCTCTACACTTAAGAATTCATCTTGAGGCTGATTTTAGTAGTCACATCACAGATGAAAACATTCAAGTAAATTCCACTGGCAGGCATGAATACCTTTGTGTGTATCATGCTCTAAATCATAATTACCTTCTTTTTTCTCTCCATGAGTGCTTGTTTATGTCAGTCTTGTTGAGGTTATTCTTAACCTGACCACAAGACACTATCAAAATGTATAAGCCCTTATGTATATTACTTGTTTTTTTTTAATTGTGGAATCGTATTATAATCTTGACAATATGTTTTATTGTCAATTCATTTTCAATCAAACCTGATGGCTGGGGCCAAAACAGATCATTATTGAAAGTGCATTGAGCAGGTGTATAGTGTTTTAAATCACTTCCTTTGTTAGATGAATTTTGGCGAGATTGGCCCTCATGCTCACAGCTAGAAGTAGTACTGGCTTTTTAGAAAATGGTACTCAAAAACAGTATGTATTGGACAAGGCAAACAATACAACAATGATCTATGATGAAAGAAACAAACAGGCCTACAGTGGTGAACATGCAAACAATGTTAGTTATAAAGAAAAATCAATGTCACTTACTCTCAGGTATTGACCATGTCATGCACCACTTCACATTTGGTGACATCTGGTGACCTGACCTCAAGAGGAAGAATCCTTAGGACCAAGACTCAAAAATGGGACTCAAATTCTTTGGGCAACCTAGATGTTACATGTAAGGACTAAATTAAATCATGATCACTCACTTTCCATACCTACATAATTCAATTTAGGGGCGCAGTCAGGGCTCACTTGCATAAAGACGGAATCACCCCTGGGAGATGGGAAAAAAAACTATGTGTAAAAAAGCCAGCAGCCCTGTGTGAAAAACTGATTGCCCCCTAAACCTAATAACTGGTTGGGCCACCCTTAGCAGCAACAACTGCAACCAAGGGTTTGTGATAACTTGCAATGAGTCTTTTACAGCGTTGTGGAGGAATTTTGGCCACTCATCTTTGCAGAATTGTTGTAATTCAGCCGCACTGGAGGGCTTTCGAGCATGAACGGCCTTTTTAAGGTCATGCCACAGTATCTCAATAGGATTCAGGTCAGGACTTTGACTAGGCCACTCCAAAGTCTTCATTTTGTTTTTCTTCAGCCTTTCAGAGCTGGACTTGCTGGTGTGTTTTGGATCATTGTCCTGCTGCAGAACGCAAGTTCATTTCAGCTTGAGGTCCCAAACAGATGGCCAGACATTCTGCTTCAGGAATGTTTGGCAGACAGCAGAATTCATAGTTCCATTTATCACAGCAAGTCTTTCAGGTCCTGAAGCAGCAAAACAGCCCCAGACCATCACACTACCACCACCATATTTTACTGTTGGTATAATGTTCTTTTTCTGAAATGCTGTGTTACTTTTACACAAGATGTAATGGGACACACACCTTCCACAGAGTTCAACTTTTGTCTCGTCAGTCCACAGAATGTTTTCCCAAAAGTCTTGGGGATCACCAAGATGTGTTATGGAAAAACTGAGATGAGCTTTAATGTTCTTTTTGCTCAGCAGTGTTTTTCGTCTCGGAACTCTGCCATGCAGGCCATTTTCGCCCAGTCTGTTTCTTACGGTGGAGGCATGAACACTGACCCTAACTGAGGAAAGTGAGGCCTGCAGTTCTTTGGATGTTCTTGTGGGGTCTTTTGTGACCTCTTGGATGAGTCATCACTGCGCTCTTGGGGTAATTTGGTCAGCTGGCCACTCCTGGGAAGGTTCACCACAGTTCCATGTCTTCGCCATTTGTGGATAATGGCTCTCACTGTGGTTCCCTGGAGTCCCAAAGCTTTAGAAATGGCTTTATAACCCTTTACAGACTGATAGATCTCAATTACTTTCTTTATCAATTGTTGCTGAATTTCTTTGGATCTCGGCATGATGTGTAGCTTTTAAGGATCTTTTGGTGTACTTCACTTTGTCAGGCAGGTCCTATTTAAGTGATGTCCTGATTGAGAACAGGTGTGGCAATAATCAGGCACTGTGCCACCTAAATTAAATGATTATTTAGTCCAGTGTAAGTGCTGCATATTATCTTGCAATTTTGCAAGCATAGCATTTTTTCAATGATCCCTTTTTCCCTAAACACATTTAATGTGAACCAGTATTTTCAACATTTAATCACCTTTGGAATATTTTTTCATTTCATTTTTTCATTTGTTTATGCATTGTGTGTTTTACAGTATTATATACATTGAGTCAGCTCTCCAAAGTGTCAGCTTGTGTATTTTCATGTGTACTTCATCAAGATCAACACATAGAGTAGATCATGTAATCACCATGAATGTTTCAAGACACATTTATTGTTATTTAAAAGGATTTTAAGAGTAATTTGTTTGTGACTTTCATTATTGACTCCATGACAAGGACCATGACTAACTCCAGCATTACTCATATTAAAAAGACACAGATATGGCTAAAAAGCAGATGAGTCATTTCTGCACCTTTGTAATGACACTTTCATGGTGTAGGTCTTTAGACATAGTTCATTATGCGATCCCTCCTCTTGCTTTGTACAACTGCCAGCAAACTTCTAGATGCAGAACATTGTGCAACAACTTTCACATCCTTAGTTTATATATAAACACAACCCCAAATCAGAAAATGTTGGGATAGTATGAAAAAGATAATATTTTTCCATAGCAGACAGTCTGAACAACTTTATTTCATTTGCTACATTACATCCATCCCTGCATTTCAGGCCTGCAACACATTCCAAAGTTGGGACAGGGCTAGAAATTAGGTAAGGTAAGAAAAGTTAAATAATGATGTAATTTCAAACAGGTAATGCCAACAGGCATTTATAATCATGATTTGGTATAAAATCAGTATCCACGAAAGTCTTTGAGAAGCAAAGATGGGCAGAGAATCTCCAGTTTGTCAACAAGTGCATGAGAAAATTATTGAAATGTTCGTCAAAGAAACATTGGAAGGGATTTGCATATTTATCCCTCTATAAAGTATAATATCATTAAACGACCCAAAGGAATCTTCGGTGCAAAAAGGTCAAGGGTACAGGCCTAAACTCAAGCCTTGTCTTCAATTCCTTAGAGGGCACTGAACCAACAGGAACCATCATTCATCAATAGCTGACATAACCATATGGGCAAGGGATTACTGTATCAAACCTTTATCAAGCACTACAATATGAAGTTACATTCACAAATGTCACTTAAAACTTTACTGTGCAAAAATGTTTTAGTGGTCACTGCACATTGGAGTTCTACAATTACTGACTGTAGTCCATCTCTTTCTCCACATACTTGGTTAGCCCACTTTCACCCTGTCCTTTAATGGTCAGGACCCACAGGACCACCAAAGATCGGGTACTATTTGGGTGGTGGATCATTCTGAGCACTGCACTGACACTGATGTGGTGTTGGTGTGTTAGTATGTGTTGAGCTGATACGATTGGTTCCGACACAACAGTGCTTCTGGAGTTTTAAACCAATGTTCACTCACTGTCCACTTCATTAGACATTCACCTTATTGCTCCACCTTGTAGATGTAAGTCAGAGATAGTAGCTCATCTGTTGCTGCACAGTTTGTGTAAGTCATCCTCTAATCTTTCATCGGTGCTCACAGGATGATGCCCACGGGATGCTACAGGCTGGACATTTTTGGATGGTGGACTGTCCAGCAGTGACACTGAGGTGATTTAAAACTGTGGCAGCACTGCAGTGTCTGATGCACTTGTATCAGTACAACACACCCCAACACACACACACACACACATATATGTATATAATATATACACACTCATTGACAAATAAAATAAAGCACCCAGATAGAAATATCGAATTGCTCCGATATTTAGGATATATAGGCCTTTAGGAGAGTTGATGAACTGAATTGTTGGTGAGATGGAAGCAGCATATAGCAGCATATACAAAAGCAGCATCCAGAAAAGGCTGAGTCTTTGAAGTGTAAAGATGGCCAGAGGATCTCCAGTTTGTCAACAAATGCATGAAACAATTATTGAAATGCTTAAAAACAATGTTCCTCAAAGAAAGAATGGAAGGGATTTCCATATTACAGTCCTAACTTTTTCTGATTTCACTTGTTGACATTGTTTTGTTGAAAAAAGCATGGACGTTCTTGCAAAAGGTGTCAGCTTGAAGTCAGCTTATGTGGCTCTAAGATCTCAATGTACTTTTCTGCATTAATGCTGTCATCACAGAACTGAAAATGACGTTTTCCAAGGGCACTGACATAACCAGATACCATGATAGAGCCTGGCTTTTGGACTTGTAGCTGATAATAGTCTGGATGGTCCTTTTTGTCTTTGGTCTGGAGCACACGGCATCCATTTTTCAACTTCTCTGGGCTCAGATGCATCTGGGATGGACCATCATACAGTGGAAATGTGTATTGTGGTCAGATGAATCAGTATTTCAGATCTTTTTGGAAAAAATGGACACCGCGTGCTCTGGACCAAAGATGAAAAGGACCATCCAGACTATTATCAGCTACAAGTCCAAAAGCCAGGCTCTGTCATGGTATGGGGTTATGTCAGTGCCCTCGGTAAAGGTCATTTTCAGTTCTATCATGACAGCATTAATGCAGAAAAGTATTATTGTCCATTATCAGTGATGGGCTGACAGTCAAAATATTTTGGAAAGCCGGTTCTAGTGAAGACTATTGTAGCAGCAAATGAGGAAAACTCCACAATACCCCTGTGTTTCAATGTAATTTTTGGATTCGTACAAATATTTGGCTATGTAGCATATGTTTCTAGCTTGTACTAGATCACTGATTTAAACATAGAAACTGCACGTTCTAATTCTTAAAGGAAAGCAGAAATGTGACTGATAAAATGTACTCAATGTACTGATTTCAATATAAAATCATTGCTATATACACTCACTGTGCACTGTATTAGGAACACTATACCACTATTGGGTAGGGTCTCCCTGTTGTAGTCCATCCTCCTAAAGGCTGTGCATTCTGGGTTAATCCGCAGGTTATTGCACGATGCCCAGGTTCAACATAATCGTCACAACCACATAAATATGCTCAAAACCAATCTAACATAACCTGTGAAGCCTACCCAGTTTTGTAGCAGATCATGCTCAACTGTATCAAAAACAGCAGTTAAATGTAATAGACCAAAACAGAGATGTTACCCATGTCTTTGTTATTTTTAAATCATTTAATACTGTGGAAATTGCTGTATCAATGTTATGACAGGACCTAAAACCAGACTAAAAGTTTCCATGGAGATGGTTACTGTTGAGATATTCGTTTACCTGAATTGACACTACTTTCTCAATACTTCTTCCAACAAATGGAAGATTAGAGATAGGCCTGTAATTATTAAGCACATTAGTCAAGATTTCCAATCTTCAAACAACAGCCTGACAGCTGCTATCTTGAGGCTGTATGGAAAAATTCCAAGCTGGAGTGCCTGACTGATTGACGATGTGCAGAGCTTATGCAGATAGTAGGTAAGTAAACAATCAATATTACTGATTGAAGGATTAACTAATGGAATTACATCTAAAACCACCAAAGTATACCACAAACGAATAGATTGCTTATTTAAGCCTTTCTGTCAACTCAAACCAGTCTGACCCTTCTCTGATGACCCCTCTCATCAACAAGGCTTTTCCATCACCAAGGCCTTTCTGAGTAAACTCTAAAGCTGCTTGAAAATCAGCAGTTATAGAAATACTCAAACCAGCCCAGATGACACCAACAATAATGACACAGTCAAAATCACAAAGATCACGTTTTCCCCAATTTTATGGTTGATGTGAACATTACTGCTGGCTCGTATCTGAATGGTTTCATGCACCATACTGCTGCCAAACAATTGGCTGATTAAATCATTGCATGACTGAGCAGGGGTGTTCCTAATAAAGTGTTCGGTGAATGTATACTCATAATATATTACATTGAAGCAAAGCGATTCTGTATGACAAGCACCAGTTTGTAACCATATGTAACCAAATGTAACACAAACAAAACAACTGCACATAAGTGTTTATCCATGCCGCACTAAACAGTAACAACATTACTTTGAGATAGCAAGAAATATACCAAGCCTTCAAAGGGTGATAATACAAATTTAAAGTTGTAGAGAACTGATACTGCAGTCTTTAAAAACTGGTCACAAAGTTGTTCCAATTTACAGTACACCCAGTTGCAAACCAGAGACATCTTCGCTGGAGATGCACCCATTGATCATTTTAGCAGGAATATCTACCATATTGGTGAAGTTCATCCATCCGTGGAGAGGGGTCACCAAAGGAATATAGACAATAGTGCTGGGTGGTATATATATATATATATATATATATATATATATATATATATATATATATATATGTGGAGACTATACCTTTTATATATTATATATAATATATATATATAGATATTATATATATATTATATATATTTTACATACTACATACAGAGAGGAGGAGAGAGAGAGGAGAGAGAGAGAGAGATTAACCAAATTGCTCAGGTAATGCCTAATCAGTAATGTGGTATTTGGGAGCCTATCTAGCAAGCCTAGAGCAGCACTCAAAACACAAACGAAAAACTAACGCTTCCTTCTATCAGCAAGAAACGCTAAGCGTGATCTCTTAAAAAACCCTCGAGGGGCCAAAACTTTAAAAACCCAAACTGAATATGAATTAAAGTTAATTAAAAGCATGTTCAGGTGTGGTTGACCGGCCACAGAATTGGTTATTATGAGACCAGTTGAACCGATCATGCAAAAAACTGGATGCAGGCCCATTATATATACTGCGTATTTCAAAAATTAGCATATTGTGGATTAAGTTAATTCTTTCCGTAATGTTAATGGATAAAATTAAACTTTTCATATATATTTAGATTTCATTGCCACACCACTGAAATATTTCAAGTTCTTTTCTTGTTTTTAATACTGATGATTTTGGCATACAGCTCATGAAAACCCAAAATTCTCACAAAATTAGCATATTTCATCCGACCAATAAAAGAAAAGTGTTTTTAATACAAAAAAAGTCAACCTTCAGATTATTATGTTTATGTTTATGCACTCAATACTTGGTCAGGAATCCTTTTGCAGAAATGACTGCTTCAATGCGGCGTGGCATGGAGGCAATCAGCCTGTGGCACTGCTGAGGTGTTATGGAGGACCAGGATGCTTTGATAGCGGCCTTAAGCTCATCCAGAGTGTTGGGTCTTGCGCGTCTCAACTTTCTCTTCACAATATCCCACAGATTCTCTATCGGGTTCAGGTCAGGAGAGTTGGCAGGCCAATTGAGCACAGTAATACCATGGTCAGTAAACCATTTACCAGTGGTTTTGGAACTGTGAGCAGGTGCCAGGTCGTGCTGAAAAATGAACTCTTCATCTCCATAAAGCTCTTCAGCAGAAGTGCTCCAAAATCTCCTGATAGCTAGATGCATTGACCCTGCCTTTGATAAAACATAGTGGACCAACACAGCAGCTGACATGGCACCCCAGAACATCACTGACTGTGGGTACTTGACACTGGACTTCAGACATTTTGGCATTTCCTTCTCCCCAGTCTTCCTCCAGACTCTGGCACCTTGATTTTCGAATGACATGCAAAATTTGCTTTCATCCGAAAAAAGTACTTTGGACCACTGAGCAACAGTCCAGTGCTGCTTCTCTGTAGCCCAGGTCAGGCGCTTCTGCCACTGTTTCTGGTTCAAAAGTGGCTTGACCTGGGGAATGCAGCACCTGTAGCCCATTTCCTGCACACGCCTGTGCATGGTGGCACTGGATGTTTCTACTCCAGACTCAGTCCACTGCTTCCGCAGGTCCCCCAAGGTCTGGAATCGGCTCTTCTCCACAATCCTTCTCAGGGTCCGGTCACCTCTTCTCGTTTGTGCAGCGTTTTCTGCCACACTTTTCCTTCCCACAGACTTCCAACTGAGGTGCCTTGATACACACTCTTGGGAAACAGCATATCGTCAGAAATTTCTTTCTGTGTCTTACCTCTGCTGATGGGTCAATGATGGCCTTCTGGACAGCAGTCAGGTCGGCAGTCTTACCCATGATTGCGGTTTTGAGTAATGAACCAGGCTGGGAGTTTTCAAAAGCCTCAGGAATCTTTTGCAGGTGTTTAGAGTTAATTCGTTGATTCAGATGATTAGGTTAATAGCTCGTTTAGAGAACCTTTTCATGATATGCTAATTTTGTGAGAGTTTTGGGTTTTCATGAGCTGTATGCCAAATTCATCAGTTTTAAAACAATAAAAGACTTGAAATATTTCAGTTGGTGTGCAATGAATCTAAAATATATGAAAGTTAAATTTTTATCATTACATTACGGAAAAGAATTAACTTTATCACAATATGCTAATTTTTTTAGAAGGACCAGTATGTATATAATGAAGGCTTTAATTACTACAGGGTTTACTTTGTCCCACAAAATTACACAAAGCAGAATTCATGAAACTGTTGCCGAATATAAACACTTTTTATTGTGCAAGCTGTAACGTATTAAAAACAGAGCTTAAAAAATGAGATGTACCTTTTTTGGCTGACGTATTTTTGCTCCGATAAGACATACCCCTAATTCAGTGGGTTAATCACTATTCTGAATCAGTCTCAAAAGTTACTGCATTTGTAATGCGGTTCTTGTTTTGCATCTCTGATCTCACTTGCTTTATAATCCATTTCTGTGTTCTGTTCTTTAATCTGACCGAGCCTCTCCCAGCTGTTGACAGACTATTTCTAGGCTGTGGTTTATGTTATGCTACCTGGCTGGCTAGCAAGCTTTACCCAGCATGCTGTTCAGCAATATAGTTCTACTCAGTGCTCAGCAGCGCTTCTAGTGGTGAAAAATATTATATAATGTGCGACCCATTTGTTAGAGCTGTGTTTCTGCTATGCACCAGTATGGAGGTATATCTAAAATGCATACCGTATGGGAAATTAATGGTTGAACTGGTATACCGCCCAGCACTAATTGAGATGACCAGATTGTGGACCAGTGGACCAGTTTCAATGCAAAATGTCAGTAAGATTGTAATTACAGTCCTGACAAATTTGTCTGGGCCCCTGTTAATTATAAGTGGTTATATTCCATCCTCAGGCATTTTGCCAACAGCCATAGGTATATCAGCGTGGGTAGAGCTGTTGTGCTGACGGGATAAATGGTTCAAGGTGGTTGAGCTGTTCTGGGCATGATTTTTTCTGAACCTGTGGCACATGTGATGACAAAGGTATGACAAAAACTTGTCATGCAGAGAGGCATAGATGAAGGGGTTAAAGCATGCAGAGCTCATGGCTAGCAAGTGGCACGAAATCTGGATCACATTGATGTGGCTCTTGCTCAAGATAACAAAGTCAGTGTCCAGGTCACGGATGAGATTGACTACCTGCAAGGGGAGCCAAGAGAAGGCAAAACACAGCACGGATACCAGCAGCAGACGGAATGTCTTGCGCCTCTTGCGACCCCATTTCTCCTGGTTGGAGGGGATGGCAGCCATGAGGCCTTGCATGGCCCTTTGCTGAAGGTGGCAGGATATGGCGCAGTAGGAGATGGACACAGCTGCAAGAGGGACAAAGTAGGAGAGGAGCAAGAAGAAGCAGGAGTAGATAAGCTGACCAAGTTCCTGCTCTTGCCAGAATTCCTCACACACAGCCATTTGATGACCAGCCGCACTTAGGTCCAGATATACGGTGTGCAGGGCAACAGGGACTGACATTGCCAGGGCGCAGAGCCATATGCTTACCACCAAACCGGTAATGAAGTGACGACCTACACGCCGCCGAATAGGATAGGCGACCACGACGTACCGATCCACTGCAATGGCTGTTAGAGACAGGACTGCAGCAAACACGGCTGCCGTCTGCATTAGCGTGACAAAACGACACATGAAATGGCCAAAAACCCAGCCACGCTTGTCAAAGGCATAAAACACAGTTAATGGCACACAAAAGAGACACATCACCAAGTCAGCTAGGGCTAAGTTTCCAATCAAGAAGTTTGTTGTGCTGTGGAGTTTCTTGTTCAGCCCAATAAGGAAGAGGAGAAACAGGTTTCCAAAGCAGGCTACTAGGACCAATATTGCGTAGAGAGGCACAAAAAGCAGCTTCAGTTCCATCAGAAGATCCAGTCCATTGAAAGAGGAGGAAGAGTGAGGAGATATGCTGAAAGTTGTGTTTT
Organism: Ancistrus triradiatus; assembly: GCA_025084515.1. Taxonomy (NCBI): domain Eukaryota; kingdom Metazoa; phylum Chordata; class Actinopteri; order Siluriformes; family Loricariidae; genus Ancistrus; species Ancistrus triradiatus. Next base: position 42,116 of record JAJAGP010004766.1, read on the forward strand.
CCCAGGAGCCATTTAGGAGGGTGTCCATGTTCATCACAGCATGCGGTAAACAGCTACCACCTGTTACAAATGAACGTACATTAGTGCATAGTACATACTGCCTGCAAATATAAGAGTAGGAAGGGTACCTGCAAGTGTAAACTGATATATATACACTGTGTTCAGCCATGTATTTTCATAAACACCAAATGGCATTTTGTGAAACGCCTGCTGGAGCAGATTAGCTCGGAAGACAGTTAAAAGGCATATAAAATAAACATATGAAAGTCTGCATACCATCTGTGTGCCTTTTGTTTTCTAGATTTTATCGCTCTTCATTTTAATGGTTTCTTTCTAAATTAAGGCAGTGAACATTCCTTCACAATCTTGAATGCACTCACTCTTTTCCACACTGTGGCTGAAATCATTCAAAAGACTGATTGCCAAATCATTATTTCTCCATTCAGTTTAAGAAGCATAGATGCCAGTGCTAAGTACATGAGATCATTTTCTGCTTAACCTTCTAGCCACGCTCATGACAGCTCGTTATTATTTCTTATTCAGCAATTAGCTTTGCACACTTTGCTTTGGAATGTTTGGTATATCGACCATGCACTTATACCAAACTTTTTAAAAAATAAAATAAACACAGTATTTTATTATGTTTGACAAGAATCTGTAGGCAGAACATTTGGCAGTTGAGATATCAAACATTCTTGTTGTACCACAATTTGAAGGCGAAATGACATCAGCAGCTGATAATTTTTCTTAATCAGTCTGCGAGATGGTATACGGCCATTTTGAAAACTGTCACTCTACAGAAGGAAGGATGAAATCGAACATTTAAGACAGTCTCACTGTTTTTCCTGCAGGAGCCCTCAAACACACGCTCTACAGTAGATCATTGTGAAATGTCAGGGGCCCTAAGAGTTTGGTCTCTATAACTACAGTGGGGCAAAAAGTATTTAGTCAGCCACTGATTCTGAGTTCTCCTATTTAGAAAGATGAAAGAGGTCTGTAATTTTCATCATAGATACACTTCAACTGTGAGAGAGAAAATGAGGGGAAAAAATCCAGAAAATCACACTGTAGGATTTTTAAAGAATTTAATTGTAAATCATGGTGGAAAATAAGTATTTGGTCACCCACTAAAAAGCAAGATTTCTGGCTCTCACAGACCTGTAACTTTATTAATGGCACCTGTTTGAGCTCGTTATCTGTATAAAAGACACCTGTCCACAGCCTCCAACAGTCAGACTCCAAACTCAACCATGGCCAAGACCAAAGAGCTGTCGAAGGACACCAGGAAGAAAATTGTAGACCTGCACCAGGCTGGGAAGAGTGAATCTTCAATAGGCAAGCAGGTTGGTGTGAAGAAATACAAGATCATTGATAATCTCCCTTGATCTGGGGCTCCACGCAAGAAAATGATCATGAGAACGGTGAGCAAAAATCCCAGAACTACACAGAGGGACCTGATGAATGACCTGCAGAGAGCTGGGACCAAAGTAACAAGGCTACCATCAGTAACACACTACGCCGAGAGGGACTCAGATCCTGCAGTGTCAGGCGTGTCCCCCTGCTTAAGCCAGTACATGTCCAGGCCTGTCTGAAGTTTGCCAGAG